>JANHFJ010003678.1:90283-100579 GCA_032468195.1 Cerberus rynchops
TGGCTGGGGTCCATCACTATCTTCATAGCTTTGGTTCGGCAGCGTTTGTTGTAGATGGAGTGCAGTTCAGGGAGTTTTATCTCTTCAAAGAATTTTTCTCTTTCAAAGGGCAAACAGTTTGAGGGGATGGACAGCTTTCTGAAAGACATCCTTTAGCCAAACGTATGCTTTGTTTGCAGGGAGCAATTGTTCCATGCAGAAATAATTGCATCATAGTCTTGCTTGCAGCAAAAGCAGGCAAGCATTCTTTTCCCATCCATGGCTGATTCACATCAGAGGTAATCTCTTAGGGAACCCTATGCTGGCTGGCGGTGTTTATCCCATGCTGCTTTCCTTCCTTGCTCT
The DNA here is from genome assembly GCA_032468195.1 of Cerberus rynchops. Taxonomy (NCBI): domain Eukaryota; kingdom Metazoa; phylum Chordata; class Lepidosauria; order Squamata; family Homalopsidae; genus Cerberus; species Cerberus rynchops. Next base: position 90,629 of record JANHFJ010003678.1, read on the forward strand.
TGTAAGATCCTCACCGCGTCACACAACTATTCCTATGTTTTGTCTCTTAAGAATTCAGAGGGAAAGAAAGACATTGTGAATTGAAAGAATCACTATCCCTTGATAGTCTTTATCACATTTGTAGGAGGTGCATCTGTCTATGTACACATGCTGTCTATAGCTCAGAAGCCCCCAACCTTTTGGGCACCAGGGAGCTATTCTGTGGAGGGCAGTTTTTCCCCAGTTGGGAGGAGCATGGTTTCACACACTGTCTGGATCCCGTGCATGTGCAGATGGAGCTTTACTCAACTGCCCAGACAGCTCCTGGCGGGTCATGGACCAGTGCTGGGCTGCAACCCAGGGATCGGAGACCTCTATATTAGCCGATACACATCTCTCTCCCCACATTTATCACCCCAACTTCCCATTCTTTCTATTCAGTTTCCTTGTCCCTTACCTTGTCACACATTTCCCTTTTCAATTTGCTTTGGGCTCATTGCCTTATCATATGTTTTGGCCTGACATAGTCTAATTGATGGTCATCAGAGAAGTCAGTGCATGTACAGGCATGGAAATTCTATCATGAAGCTCAGCAACTAAGCATCTATTTGAAAGAAGCTATGTAATTCTAGGTATATTGCTGGCCCTCCAACCTGGGTCTGTTCCTACTGGTGTTTCGTTGAGATGGGAGTTGATATGAAATATAGCAGCTTAAAGAATGAGAAAAAGAGTCTGCTAGGAAAAGCATGCATGATTCTCGAAAGCCAACTATGCAGCAGAGTGAGCTTTTTAAAGGTACCATCTTTTCTAACAGCTATGTTGCCTGGGCATTTTAATCTATCAATCTCCATCCTCCTTGTAGTACTTCTGACAGCAGGTATGGAATGAATGAGCCATTGGTTTGTTTAATTATTACAATTCTGTAATGCTGAATCTGTCAGAATGATATGTAGCAAGACCAGACAATGAAAATGTTCATTGTAGTAGATCAACATATATCCATGGTAATAAAGCAGACTGCTTTAGAAATAAATTTTACTATCTTAATCAGTAATAGTAATGGAAGTGGCAGAGTTACCATTAGCCAGCTCAGTGAGGAGCAATAATTTGTTGGTAGTAACCTAGTAGTGAAGTCATTAACTACCAAGTAAAGAGGTGTACATGGATGACCATGGATAAAAAACTGTATATATATGAAGATTGCTAGTAAAACTGGAGCTTAGAAAACAGAACAGTCTAAGGAAAAACTCAAAAGTTGCTTACCTTGATTGTCAGTATAAGAGGGAGGGAAGGAGCAATGTTACCAGGTTTTCAAAGTAATGTTGTCGCAGACCAGATTTAATAAGGTAGAGCTCCACCTTGGGAAGCCTGCTTCCTGACATGGTCTACTTCAGAGTTGTATCTTTATATGCTCTTTGGAAGAACTCATCATTTTCCAGAGTGAACCTGACTTCTGAGGAAGACCATTCAGTTTAGATTGGAGGTATAACCAAACACAGTGTCTCCTGGTTTCATCCTCCTTCACTTCACAGAAGTGAAGTTTCTTCTGGAATGAGTGACTCCAATTGGGGTACAGATGTGATCCTACAGATATTAACTTCTCTGTCTCCCCCAACCTGTTGTCTTCTGAGAATGCAGTTCCAGGGAAGTTAGCACATATGAGTGTTGACAGATTGGGGAAGGCCATGTTAGAAGAATGGTACATACAACAAGGCAGAAAGTTTGCAAGTTGACCAAGTGGCTACCTGTATTTACAGCTTCTAAATTAACAGAGTTGGTTTTGTTTTCTCTTGGGATGTGCCATTTGTTAACTCCTTTATTTACTTGCCTGGATAGTAAAAGCAAAGGCTACTGGCTTGACTTGTCCTTACCTTTTTCAGAATAAAGCCTTCAGCATGCTTCTGATTCATCAATTTTTGTAATTATTTAAATAATTTTGTGAGATAGGCCTATATGACCATCATCTGGCTGAGTCAAAGTGAATAATGGCTGGCCTTAAAAGGCTAAAAATCAGATTTGAAATGTGGACTCCCCCTCCCCTACAGTCTGCATTCTTAAGGTGTAATTTTAATAAAATCCCCTGAATCACCATGGTAGTTTTTGTAAAAGTCAGATTTGAGATTCTTACCATTTTTCCAGTGCAAACACTACATAATTTAAAACTATGGCTCCTGGTTTGTGTCGTTATTTAAGCCTTTCATGTATAAATTGTGAATTCCTGAGAGATTTATTCAAATTAAATGACGTTTAAAATCTGTTCTGTATTTTTGTTTCTGCTTTGCTCTGATGAATACCTTTCATTTTAAGAGTGCTCTTTCCTGAAGTATCATTAATATGTATGAGCCCAACGGCACTGTCAAAATTCGTGGCTTTTTAAGTAGCCAGCCTTTGAAATTATTGTCAGGTACACAGAACGTAGAATAATAAGGCTGGAAATAACCTCTGTGTCTATGAATCTAATTTTTTATGCTTTCTCTTTTTCTTGCCTTTCTTTCCCCAGCACCGAAGACATGTAGCCCCAAACAATTTGCATGTAAAGATCAGATCACATGTATATCCAAGGGCTGGAGATGTGATGGAGAGAAGGACTGTCCAGATGGCTCTGATGAATCACCAGATATATGTATGTACCTTTGCTTCCTTTTCCCTAGTGATTATTTTTACAACAATTTGGATTTGGTGATCCAGATTGCTTTCCATTCACTTTTTCCGAGGGTGCAAAATGCACATGTAAAATGCACTTCTCACAGGTTTGGGGATGTTGACAATCAAAAGGCACATGCACATGCGTCCTGCCCAGGGCTGCCACTCGCGGTGGGGAGACAGCTGATCGGCACAGCTGGCGCATGCACGCACAGCACACCAGCTGCAGTCCAACAATCCATGCAAACTTGGCTACTTCGGGCGCGTGGAGGTGGGTGCGTAGAGGTGGGCAGGCCATGGGGCAGGCCGCATGAAGCACTTAAATGGCAGTGGGAGCACCTAGAGGTAGCACTGAATTTGTTCTCAGCCTGAGATATCATTTAGTGCCGGTTGCTCAAGCGGAAGATAAACCAGTGATTAACCGAATTGTTGTCAGGTCATTTCTCCCGCCGGAGCGTGACAGAAGTTTTGTAAGAATTCTCCACTTCTTCAGTTTGGAAATGTCATTTATTACTCACGTTTCTGTGCAAGTTTTATTTGTGCGCAACTGTTCCTCAAGGGGTTTTAGGCAAAATTGGCTGAGGAAGCTTTTCCCCACTTCACTTTTTTGACAAGTTTCCCTTCCCCTTCTTCTTCTTCCCCCCTTTTTTTTGGGGGGGGGGCTGTAAAAACCACTGGCTTGTTTTAGGATGATAGTGTTCCTAATTGAAGAGTCTTTAAAAATTGATTATAATCTGCTGAGCAGAAAATTTCTCCAGCAGATATTTTTTTTACATCATATGGAGTATTAATTCTCTTAAGTGAAGTTTCTGGAGTCTGAAGCTTGGGCTTTCTGCCTATAAAGTATGTGCTCAGTCATTGAGCCATATTCCTTTTCCCATAATAAGTATGGTAGGGATGGTCTTCCCTGCTGCTCCACAAGCATTATTAGGACATGTTAAAAGGAGGTTTGGACATTTATTAAAATAAATGTAGAAAGTGCCCCTTGGTGTCCCTTGGCAGAGGAAGAGCCTCAACATTGTTTTGATTTGTGAGAAATGCCAATGGAAGATGTTTTTTGTTTAGAATAGGCATCAGACATTCAGTAGATAGTGGGAAATTCAGGAATGATTGAAAATAAAACCATTGATGCATGTTGTGCATCAAATACAGGTAGTCCTCAACTTACAACAGTTCATTTAGTGACTGTTCAAAGTTCAGTGGCACTGAAAAAAGGGACATGACCATTTTTCACACTTAATGACCATTGCATCATCCCTATGGCCCACATGATTTACATTGAGATGCTTGGCAACCGGGTCATATTTACGATGGTTGCAATGTCCCATGGTCATGTGATCACCTTTTGTGACCTTCTGACAAGAAAAGTAAATGGGGAAGCCAGATTCACTTAACTACCATGTTACTAATTTAACAACTGCAGGTGATACACTTAACAAATGTGGCAAGAAAAGTCGTAACATGGGGCAAACCTCACTTAACAAATTTTCTCATTTAGCAATATAATCCTGGGCTCAGTTATGGTCGTAAGTCAAGGACTCTCTGTAGTTCCCTGCTACCTAATTTATAACCTTCATAATTAAACCAAGAATGGGACAAAATAATTGGTTCCTCTGCTCTGTGTGAGCTTTGGGATTGTTAGTTAATTCATTAAGATTTATGTCTCACCTTTCGTCCATGATCTTAAGATAGTGGACATAGAACTCAGTTTTTGCCTATAGAATTTTGTGTGATAAGTTGGGCTGAGACTTAGGAGTGGGATGAAGTCATAATAGAGAGATCTTCCAGGGAGAGGAAAAAAATTAGCACTGTTTTTCAACATAATAAAATTTCAACTTAGAATAGTTGATAGTATATCCCCAGATGGAACTTTTGGATACAAGAGAAAAGGCTTTTTCTCTTATGAACTCTTCTTTATTTTTTTTTAAAAAAAGAACTTCCTCTGTATTTGTATTCATACAGATCAGGGAAAAGAGGATTTTTCAAGCTTTCTCAAAAGGCTTTTTTGATTGACGGTTAGGCTTAATATATTTTTGTGGATGAATTTGATTTGTTTAATTTAATAAGTTTCAGTGGATGCTTTGGCATTGTTACTGAGATGCATTTGTGGCCATTATAGTTATTTTTATAAGTTGAATAAATAGAATAGGAAAAAAAGAGGAAATACAAAATGCCTATGTGTGCATGAAACAAGAAACTATTTCACAAGAGGTTGGCTGTGGAGACTGTTAAAAATATCCTAAGTGATTGAAGAGATGCTGAATGACTTCTTTGTTATCTGTCACAGAAAATGTGGCACAAATATAACTGACATTTTCAAAATGGACTTGGGCATAAAAAGTAGTGTTAAGAAACAAAATTCCAAATCTTTTTTATAAAATTACAAATAATCAAATCACTAGATCATTTCTCAGAAAGCTCTAAGAACTGTTCAGGAAGCTATAGGTCGGATAGCTTAATGGCTATGGCCAATAGGTTTCTAAAATCAATAGAAATAACCATTAAAAATTATCAGGGATACAAGAGAAAACCATGGATTTAAAAAAATTCTTAGAATAATCAAGAAAGCAATTAAAACTAAAGCCACCTTTATACAAATGTGTGATACAATTACATTATAAATAGTACTGACTGCTACTTGGAAAAGAATACTGAAGAGCTGGTAATAGACATAGTAAAAAAGGAACTAAAATTATTTTAGGGGCTGAAGTAACTTGCCATGAAGAATGTCATGTCAAGCTTTTTAGCATTAGAGAAAAGGAAAAAGGAAAGTACAAAGTATGCATAAAACTATGAACGTTATAGAGAAATTTGATAGGATGAAGGGTTATTTCCACTTTATAATTTTATCCCCCAAGGTTATCCAATAAACTGAATGGAGCAAAATTCAGGGCAGATAAAACAGCACTGTTTTCCACAGTAGATAGCAAAGGATTGGAGTTTGTTCCAGCAAGATGGGAAGGACTGACCTTCCCAACTTAGCCTTAAAAGTTGATGAAAATCCATAGCAAAGAAAGATATCAATGTCTGAGTCATGATGGTATTGGGATTGTTAGGTTCAGAAGGATAGACTTTTGATGTCAGGTCTGAAGTAAAGGAAAGGGAAGGTACTGTTGCAGTCTTGTTCTGCTTGAGGAGTTTACGAAGTAACATAGGTGGCTGCTGTGAGAAGCAGGATCTTGGGCTCAATGAGCTCTCAGACTGACCCAACTGGATCCTTGTTTTTAGCTGTTAAAAAAGTGGGACCCAACAAATTCCTGATTATATCAAGAAAACGGATTTGGCCTCTCGGATGTCTGCCAGATTTCTCCGGGGCAATATTTTGAAATGGGCAATCATTGTGAAATACTTGACGGAGGCCGGATGTTAAGTGTCTTTTGTGTAGATGTGTGTCTGGAATGAGACAGTGACTGTAGTAAGACAATGACAAATTCCAGTTGATCTCAGTTTGCCTCTAAATTTGAGAATTGAATCAATTCAAATATTCAAGTATTGTTAGTTTTTCCCATATTGTTATTCGGTGTCTAATGGAAAAACTTTTGGAAGATCAAAGCAGCTGTAATAATATTTTTATTATTTTCTGGTTGCAAAATTAACAAATGTAATTTTCTTAATGAGTTTTAGTAGCAAGTGATATTTGATTCTGTGTCAATAGATTGCTCATCAATAATAATAACACATAGTCAACTATAAATTTTTTAAAAAGAAGCTTCAATTCTGTGGACAGTTAAAATATTGACGAATATGCTGCTTATTAAGGGAGAAATGATGCCTTGTTGAAGCTCATAACTCAAATTATTATATTCCATTTTCCTTGCCCTTCACCAAAATTTGATCTATGAACAAAATAATATATTAAGACAGTTTAGTTGATTTGCTAACTGCAATTTATATTTGGAAAAAATTGTGGATTGTATATTTTACTTAGCATGATTCTGTCCTTATTATATAGCACACAGATACATTTTTCCCAATTTGATGCTGTCTAAGTGTGTTGGATTATAGTTCCTAACATTCTAAATCAAGTTAGAGAGCTTGGGTGAAGAGCAGATGACATTAATAAACGAAGTAAAACCCAGCATTCAAAAAACAATAACAGAATGCATTTTATTTTGGTCAGCATAGAACTATTGTTGTAAAGTTTATGAAAAAGAGGGACCCTGATTTATGAAGCTTATCTCATGTGCCAACACCATTGATATTGCTAATATTGATATTAGAAAGTGAGCTGTTATCCCCGGCATTAGAAATTCTTTGGGGGGGAGGGATTTCAAGAGAAAACCTACTAACTGTAGAAAGATAAGGGGGCGTCAGCACGGTGCCATAGAGGCGTGAGAAAGGACTGGCCAAACAGCTCCAGGAGATGGAGAACTTTTCAGTCCTCTGTTAGCAATGTCGGGCAAGAGTTACCCCAGACAGGATTTGGAGATAAAGGAAACAGGAGAGGAAAGCTGGAGGTGTCATTGTTAATATTCACGTTGGATTAGCTTTATAAAGTCAAGCTGACATACATTTGCATGCAAACACCAAGAAATCTCAAGCATACTTCAAACAATGGGGCCCCTGGTTGGGATGAACTCATTATTGTTCATTTAGCCACTTCTTGATTGTTCCCACAGATTTTAGAAAGCACCTATTAATTTAAATGCAGACACTAATTATTAATTAAGGTTTTGGACTGCTGACAAATTTGGGGCAATATCTACTGAGGCTTCCCTCTGAGCTTTCTAGCCAAAGCATAAATATTTGTTAACGCAGGCACCAACCATTGATCAGCCGTAGATCAAGTAGCTTCACTGTCATCTAAAGGCAACCAATGGAAGAAGCTGCAGCTGAGGATGAGAAGGAAAGCAGGATTGTTTGAACAAATCTTCTGGAAGACCAGCGTCCCTCTCCTTGTTGTTTTCAGCAGGGGATCAGCAGATGTTTTTAACAATAAGTGCCTGAGCTTGCACACTTTCTTCTCACCTCAACTCCTTTCCTTTTCGGAATGTTGTCTCTTACAACATCCTTATAAGGATTGTCTTGCTAATATAGATAATGCAAAAGCTACTACAGGATTCTGCAATTTTTCAAAATGGTCAGTAAATAAGGGACTTGGAATTGCATTATATGTTTGATTAAGCTAAGCAAAGCATTCTGAGCTAAGCAAAAGTCCTTGATGAAAGGGACTGACACAGTTTGAATACGTTTGGGAAAGAAGGTAACTGAAGCAGTTAGGCATTGCCTAGATTTGCAGCAGGCAACCTGGTGTCCTCCAGCAGATGTTTTGGACTATAATGCTTGACTATTAGAAAAGACTAGCTTGGTTATTGAGGGCCAAAGAAGGGGATGGCAGAGAATGAGGTGGCTGGATGGAGTCACTGAAGCAGTCGGCATGAGCCAGGGGGATGGTAGAGGACAGGAAGGCCTGGAGGAACATTGTCCATGGGGTTGTGATGGGTTGAACACGACTTCGCAACTAACAAGAAAGCTTGGCTATCTCTTGCCCATTGTAGAGCAGCTCTTCCATTAAGGAGGATGGCTTAGCATTATTGTACAGGGTTGGGTGAGGTTAATCTCTGTATCCTGAGATATTTAGCTATGGAAGTTTTTCTATCTAGTAAATATTTAAAAAGAGATTTTAGGGGGCAGTAATGGAGTTTCTCTTTTTGCAAGCAGTGGGGTATATTATCAAACAAAAATGTCTGGAGAATAAAGATGTGACCTGTAACAACCTTAAGGATGTGCACAATGGTTTACACTAGACTTAGTCTTTAATTTTTTTTCATTTTTCACTAAATTATAAAGCTACATGTTAAAGGTACAGAGTCAATATGTGATTTAACGCGAACTACATTATACTTACAACATTTTTTAAAACTCAGTTTGAAATATTCTTGCTTGTACAAAAGTAACCAAGTGAGAGGAGCAGATAGGATATTTGGTTGCAAAGTTTGCAAAGTTAAAGCATAGAAAGAGTTACTTACTCTGTGAAAAAGAAAAAGAAGATGCTAGGCAACCTTTGTTTTAAATCTCAGATAATGTGGCCTTTATTGATGCTGGTTGATGTTAGAATTAAAAACATTAGTACAGAGTGGCTTATGTTAGGAGGTTTATAAAGATTTTGAATTGTGCTGAATTTAGATATAGACATAGATCCAATCATGTCTGATTTTGAGTCCCTGCAGTTTTCCTGGCAAGGTTTTTCAGAAGTGGTTTGCAATTGCCATTGCCTGAGAGAAACTGACCGGCCCAAGGTCAGTTGTCCATAATCAATACATTTCCATTGCTGATACTCACAGTTAGAGAATTGCTAGCAGTAATAACAATAACGGTTGCCATTTAATATTAATAATAATTGCATATTAGTAGAAATCCAGATGTTTTAGCTGAAACATTCTGCAATATCAAGTTAAAAGTGTTTTCTTTAAATGGAATCTTCTGTTGTTTTTACCCTTAAAATGTCATCTCTGCTTAGTAGACTCTCAGTTCAGACCTTCTCAATTCTTCCTTTTTCAATTGTATTTATTTCTGGATTGTAGCCAACTCAATTAGAGAGAATATATATTTATCGGCAAAAGAACACCAACTTTTAAAGTGGTTTTTATAATGTTAACAATTCCTGTCTAATGCAACCCTTTGGGGTGTACCACAAACCTGTCACATGAAATTAATTAGCTCATTTATTAGCTTTTAAAATAAGTAGTTTGCTAAGGTTCTTCATGCCAGTAATGATTAAGTGGCCGATGGAAGGATTATTCTACACGGCAGACTACTTTGACTGATGGATCAGTACCCACCGAGGCTTCTAACCTGAGCCATAAAAGAATTTGGTTTAATTAATCTTTAATACCAAGTTACTCAAACTAATTCGCTTAGTATGTTTCCCTTGGAAACACAATCTGAGGTTTCATAGCCTTGTGGAAAAGGGATCTGGGTCAGCAGTAGGTAGCTTTGTGCCCTCGAGATATTTTGGACTGCAACTACCATAAGTCAGCATGGTTTCAATCCTTTGAAACCCTTTGCATTACTTGAAAATTTCCTAGGTGAATTCAAATTGATTTTAAGACTGAAAAGGAGTACTCAAATATGAGGGCTATCCACAAAATAGATTACATTTCGTAATCTGTAGCAAGAAGGGGCGGAGCTAGTGCAGCCATCTTTGGTCTGTGATTTTAAGACTGAAAAAAAGGAGTACTCAAATATGAGGGCTATCCACAAAATAGATTACGTTTCATAATCTGTAGCAAGAAGGCGCGGAGCTAGTGCGGCCATCTTTGGTTTGTGCGTCCGCCGCTCAGTCTGCATCTAGTTGTGCTAGTGGGAGGTTCGTATCGTTGCCCGTTA
>JANHFJ010003683.1:15289-25298 GCA_032468195.1 Cerberus rynchops
ACTTCAACTCCCAGAATTCCTCAGCCAGCTTTCTGGCTGAGGAATTCTGGGAGTTGAAGTCCACAAGTCTTCAAGTTGCCAAGATTGGAGACCCCTGTTATAAAGCTTTAAGCATTCTGAATGAGTAGCAGAAAAAAATGTCTTGCTTTTTGTCCAAAAATATATATATTTCCTTGGCTTATAATCATTTATCAGAAAACATTCCATGAATGAATGTTTCCTAGCACAGGAAAAAAAATATTCTGAGGTTTTCAAATGGGTAGGGTAGGATAGGATAATAGAGTTTGGGAGCAAGTCTTTGATTTCTCACTTTAATTGGATGTAACAATACTGTTTATTATATGGCAGTATGTACAAATTGCAGAAACTATTGGTCAGATGCTTGCTTGCTTGTATATGGTTTTGTCATTGCTGTTGAGATTCCTACTTTTATGAAATATGTCTAACTTACAATGCAATCTAATTTCTCTTCAAAGAAGATGTCATAATAAAACAATTAATATTTTGAGAAAGTATAGCCTTATGTAATGGGATCTACAAGACAGTGGCTCCCAGTTCAAATTGTGTACTATCTAAAAGTGCCCATGTAGAGATGATAATGTTCAAAAATGCCTTATATAAGTTAAATAGAGATAAAAAGAAAAATTGCATGGGTAAGATATCTTATTCCCAAATTACTTTGGAAACATTCATGATGTACCTGAGTTCCAGAAGATCAGACTGTTAAGTCATATTAAAGTCATTTAAGGGAAAATCTGGTCTGAATCATTTTGTATTATTTTTAACATCAGTATTTACTTATGAATTCTGCTATAATTGGCATAAAACTATGGGATATTCTTATGTTTGAAAAACAGTTTAAAATATAAAATCTAGAAGCTAAAAACCTGTGTTTCACAAAAGCATGTGTCAAATAAAGATGTGGGTTTTTTTGCTTTTTTAATAGCACTTTGTCAGCTACACATGGTCATTTATATTAATTAATTTTGTATCTTGTCTTAAATGTTCTGATGTGCTATTTTGTGTTTTATTCTAGGACCATCAAACCATTTTAAGAGCTTGGGCAGTTAAAGATTTTGCTCCAAATTGTCCATTGTACGTTCAGATACTGAAGCCTGAAAACAAGTTTCATATTAAATTTGCAGGTAAGTCTGATAACTTATTGATTGTTGTTGAGATGTAGAGTTGGATCACTCTTTTTGTTCTGATCAATGCCATTTAATGTTTTCTGCCATAAGAATGGTGTGGGCAGCATTCAGGCCAATTGTGTCCCACAAGACTTAATTTATTCTCCGGCATTCTTAGATCACTCTGCTCAAACTCAGTAAAACAAACAAACAAAATCACTGATTCTCATAGTGCATTTATTTATTTTTTATTTATTTTTATTTATTGGAATTTGTCAAACAATAACAAAAACAAATACAAGAATAAAAGATAAAAATACAATGACAGGGATGATAGGCACATCAGTGCACTTATGCACACCCCTTCTACTGTCCACTTAGGTATGGTGTGAGGTCCACAGAAGTCAGTTTGTGACTGAAGCTGTGAAAAATTGTAGCTGAAACAACTGAATCAGGTAGAGCATTCCAGACTTTGACAACTCTATTACAAAAGTTGTATTTTTTACAGTCGAGTTTGGAATGATATACATTAAGTTTGAAGTGGTTGTTGGCGCGTGTATTATTGCAATTAAAACAAAAAAAGTCATTTAAGGTAAAACATTGTTGCGTATAGTTTTATACGCAATACTTAGGTCTGATTGCAAGTGGCACAGTTCTAAGTTATCCAAACTGAGAATTTCGAGCCTGGTAGCATAAGGGATTCTATTGTGTACAGAAGAGTGCAAGACTTTTCTCGTGAAGTATTTCTGGACCCACTCAATTATACTGATATCAGATGTATTGTAGGGATTCCAAACAGTTGAACCATCCTCTAAAATTGGTCTAGCATAAGATTTATAAGATCTAATTAACAATCCAATGTTTCTAGAAAAAAAACTGTGCAAAATTAAATTTACAACTCTTAATGCTTTTTTGGCAATGCTGTTACAATGAACTTTGGAGCAGCGATCATCGGAGATAAGCACACCTAGGTCCTTGAAAGAGTGAGGGTCATTGGCTAGTTCAATGCCACCTAACTTATACTTGACATTCTGATTACATTTACCAATATTAGGACAGAGCATTTGTTGATCAAGATTTTAAGTTGCCAAATAGATGTCCATTCCAACACATAGTCAAGATCACTTCGTAAAACGACAGTGTTATCTGTAGTGTTAAATAGTTTTACGTCATCGGCAAAAAGGAGTCATCTGCTTTTGAGTTGATCACATAAATTGTTAATATAAAGCAGGAAAAGTCTGGGGCCTAAAATGCTTATGCCTTGCGGAACACCACTGTTTACTGCTACAGGATTAGACAGTGAGTTCCCTACTTTGACTTTCTGCAACCTGTTAGACAGGAAAGCAGCAATCCACTTATGTGGAGGGCCAGCCAGACATGCTATAAGAGTTTAGTTTCAACAGCAGTTTATCATGTAGTACTGTGTCAAAAGCTTTACAAAAATCTATGTAGATTGCATCTACAGCTTTTCCTTGATCAGGACATGTAGTCCAGATGTTTTTTGTTTTATTTTAATTCAAAGTACCCGTAAATCCACCCAAACATACCTGCTTGGCTTGCTTTTGTTTTTGTACTTTTGTTTTTCTCCCTTAAGGCCGCACAAATGGCCTGAAACTGATTTAGAATCAGTAATTTCTAATAGCTGGAATCCTTTTCTATTGATTCATTTGAATATACTGCAAAAAGAGGACGCCTATCACAAATTAAAAAGGCCATCAGCAGATGAATGAATCCAGAGGGTGTGGAATTCAGTCTCCAGTAGAGATTTACAATGCAAAGTTAGGCCAGGCAGAAGGTGGTTTTTAATCATTTCAATCAGAAAATCCAGGGAGAGTTCCAAAGAAGCATCTTCCCCTTTCTGTGCTGCAGGAACCTTGGATTTATCACACACACAAAAAAAATAACCTGCCAAATGTCAGCTCACTTGTGGACTTGCCATTTTAGGTTTTTAAAACAAAATTGCAGGTAACCATTTTCACATTTGTTTGGAAAATGCAGATTAGATAGGTGAGAAGCAGAATTTTGAAATATTAAGTTGCATCCTTAAATGTCACTTGTCTTCACTATATAACTTTTTTTGCATTGGATTTATTCACATCCCTTATTAGCCTTGTAAGAATTCATACACAGTTATAAAAGTGGTGGTTTCAATTGATCGAATTTACATAGCCACCAATCTCACACATGACTCTGGGCAGTGCATGCCATGACAATCCCCAAACATTTAGAATAATTAAAAACCCAAAACCAATTAAAATAGATAAAACCATAACAGTAATAATAATAACAACCAAAACTATAGGAGAGTGAATTTTGAACATAATAAATAATGCAAGTATTTAAATGCACTCCACAATTCCATGGAGCCTGATGGCAACCAAGTTTGAATGGCCTTCAATGATGTGAATACTTGACTTGTTTTTTCTCCCATCCATTCAATTTGTAAGTCCCACTGAGTTTAGAGCAACAAACACACATGCACATCAACAAGCCTTCAAATAGGCTTATTTAACGTCCTACCTCAATACTTGGGAACAGGGGAGAAAGCCAAGTTATTAATGTATCATTAAAGTCATAATGGTCAGAAACATCTGGTTCTTAGTCACCAGAATAAACCAATGCTCATTAGCCTGAGAAAGAGTCTTAACATTGGGTCAACCAGAGGTCGAAAAATATAACTGATTATCATCAGTGTATGGATGATACCTGACACTGTGGTGTTGGATGAGTTCACTGGATGTACAACCTTTTAAAGATCAGATGGGACCACCTGTTCTTAGAAAATGAATTTGCAACTGCCTGAACAATATGAATCATACATTGTTTCTTTGAAAGTCTTGACTGAACAGGAGGTTCGTGCCTGAAATAAAACCAAGTTCCACCAACAAGAAATTCAGTGATATATTTGCATGTAGAAGCATGCCAGTTAGAATGCAGATAGGTACTCACATAATTAAATAATAATTTGAACAAAGCAAGAAAATGCATGTTTTGTAGTTGGAAAAAAGCTAGGCTACAAACAAATGACTTTCCACTTGTATAGAAACATATTTTATTCATTTAATATGAAAAAAACTAAAACTATGACACCATGATACAGTCCATGCAAAGTTTATGATTTTATGTAAGCCTTCCAAAGGACTATATTGATAATTAACATACTTATCATACTGGTTTTATGATTAATATTACTAGAATATTTAGGGAAAAAATGATGGATTATCAAAACACTTACAAAATAATTTTGACTTCTCCAAGCACAGTTTGAAAACTATTGTTCTATCATATTCCATGTAATTTTCTTTTTTCCATTAGAAATCCCTGTGCTTTCTTTGTTGTCCTTGTAGGGTGATATTTAATTTTTATTTTCTGCATCCAATTTATGCAGAAAATTATTTATTCTGATCCAATCTGTGATGTCTTTTGCATATTGAATAATAAATATTAATGTTCTGTTATTTACTCAAGATAAACAAAAGTGAAGTAGCTTTGTGTGTACTGTATAGCTGGAATGCCTTTTCTACAATATTTGTCTTAAGGAAAGTATTTTCTTGAGCTGAAACTCTGCTGCATGTATCAGATTGCCGTCCTGCAAGCCATTTTTATGAGCAAATAAAGGGGGACGTTTGGCTTTTTTCCAAGAACACAGGGCTCCAGCTTCATAATAACCTCTGCTCAAAACCTATCAAACACCCACAGTGTTTAATTAAAATATTTCAAAACGGAATATAAATGAAAGAATATACATCAATAAAATAATTGGACATTGGGTTTCTTGTGCTTGTATCTTAGATACCTCTAAACTTCAAGAAATGTATAATAACTTACAATGGGAAACATACAAAACATATAGTGACATATATTTTTAGATTTTTCTAGTCAACAAGACTACTGGAGTAGTCCCACTAACTGAGATGGAAGACCAGCCAATATTACCAACCATTGTTACTTTTACTATTGTGTTCTACCACCTACTATGTGAGCAAAACCTTGGGGGCTGGAGGGTTGGTCACCCAACCCTTTACCTAATTTTGGGACACTTGAAAATGGGGAGTTAGATTTGTCAGCTAGTGGGGGAGGATAGCTTGTACAATTACTCATTACATAATCATCATCTTAGTTGATCAGCCCTGCTTTTTTTTCTCTCTTAAGGGGTCCCTGGTGCTCTCTGACCTTGGTTATTTCCTTGAAAACATTTCCTAGGTAACATCATCAGTGCTAGTAAGGAGTGGGGTTTGCTCTCAGTTTATATTCTAGTGGCTTGCCCCATCAGTGTTGATGGGGATGGTCTTAGCATTTCTTTGGTTGAGTTCTTTACTGTTAGCTTGTTTGGTAGTTCCTTGATTCGGGTATTATTTACTTGATTTTTGGTCTGATGTGAATCATGATCAAATAAAAAAAGATACAAATATTCTTTATTTTTTTCTCCAATTAAAGCAATATCCTATGTCGAGAACTTATAGATTGCAAAGAATACAGAGCTAAAATGAGCTGTGCTTAAGAGACATTTTGTAATGGAGATTTAACTTTGAAGGCAGATGATCAGCCCAACTTCTCTTAGCCAGGAATTCTGTGGCATAGAGAGCAAGTAAAAGCAATTTGAGAGGTGACTATAGTCTACTAAGACAATATAATATGCAGTTTGTATCATTTTATTTCCTGTATATAGATTTTAAACAAAAGCTTAACAGAAAACAAAAAATAAAAGCATTGATGTTTTTTTCCTTAACTTAAAAAGTAAAATTTATGTCTGAAATACGTTGGAGCCAAATAAACATTGCCTATCACAGTTGCCCAAAATATATAATTTATTGTGTTAAGATTAATGGTTCACTACTTCCAGCTCAAGAAAATGCCAAATCTTTTTGCCCCCCTTGCCCCTCATATATTATATTCTCATTTTGGTACAGATTGTGTAGATCCTTCCAAAAATCAGTACCCTTTCTATACTACAAATTCTCAGTTTGATTCAGCAACTTTATGCAAATGCGCCTTTTAAGATTTTCAGAAATGCCATCCCCTCTTAATTTAAATAGCAAAAAATATTACTCAGTCTTCTTAATGATGAATTTCATTTCATCTGACTACTTTTGGCCAACTGTCATCACATACTTCAAATATAAAATTGAAGTATTTAATCTATTAATCAGCCATGCAGATATGTAATTCAGGTAATGCTTTCCTTTCTTATTAGAGTAATATTTGTGAAAGTTTAAAAATGTGTGTAAACAGTTACAGTATCAAGATTTTTGCCCTCTTGTTTTTGTGACGGATACTTCCATGAAAGCAAATCTGTCTCCAGTGGTAAGGAAGTAACAATTCAATGTTTTGTCAGGCTCCAAAAAACAAAAAAGACACTCAGAATTACTTCTTAGCGGTTTTCTTTATTGTTTCTCACCTAAAGACAGAAGTCTTACCAAACTAAAAGCAAACTACTTGTTTCCTTAAAGATAAACTCTGAAAACATCTAAGGAGGAGGAGCTATCTTGACCCTGTTTCTCCCAATCAAACTATCAAAACTATGGTTTTTCTTTCTTCTTTGAAATGTAGTCCCAACCTCCTAGGAATCCAAATCCAAACTACAATCTGCCACACATTGTATCTATTTGGCATTTCTGTTAACATTTTTTTTCTGCTGTGATCAAATTCAGAGGTTCTTCCTGTGGTATACTGTATGTTAAAAGAAGTAATGTTTTGTTCATAAGATTGGTTTTGCTCTCAATCTTCTTAGATAACTCCACTATTTTATCAGCTGCCCTACAACTATTTTTTTTCTGTCACTAAAACTTAAAACAGAAAGACATCATCTTTATATAAAACTGTAATGCCTTGCTAGTTGAAATATAGAATTAGTCAGGTCTTGCTGGATTCTGGTGGTTGTGTGTTTGAAATTGGGCTTAATAAAATAAGGACCTATTCCCTGCTATAAAAGAGTTATACCTTGTGATTTATATTCTAGCTGTTTCCTCCTTTGCTTAGCATTCTGGATTGCTGGCTAGCTAGTACATAATAGTTCTAGAAGACATCAAAAGATAGGATCCACAGGCAATTTCCTGCAAAGGTGTTAAAGGTGTTCCCATAAATCTAATTGCAGTGAGTATTATTCTTGTAAACTGTTTCACATTCTCACTATAGCAATGCTTTTAGATGGGACAGTTGGACTTATCTTCCACATTAGCAAAAGCATATAGTTCTTATCTCAGATTTATTTTATAAAACTGTATTTCAATCCCACTCAGATATCTAAATGCCTAATTCAGCTTGTAGGGGAATACTGAGGTGAAAATAAATGGAGGTTATCTACTGTAGAATAAATCAATCTTTGTGGTTCATGAATTGCACGAAATAAATGATTTATCTCTGAAGTTCATGTTATTTTCCTCATTACATTTTGCCAACATAAATTCCTTTTCTTCAAAACTCATGAAATTTCCATTAAAAGCAACTGGATATCTGTGGTAAACTCTTCCACCCTTGTCAATTCTAATAAAATCCTGCATTTTATTATCATATTGATACGCTTACTCAAATGCTACAATAGGAACAAAGCAATTATTTTTGTCAAAAATCGACCAAGCAATGAAAATGCACAGAATAGTTTCAGTGCAAGCTGTTTCCAAACTTACCACTTTTGAAATAGAAGTTTTAAAAATGGTTGCAAAAGTGTCTTTGAGAATGAAACAAAATATGGTCAATTCTCCACCCTGTACTCAGGACATACTGTATTATGATCATTTCAAGCACTATTTGGAGTGAGCTCAGCTGTTCTAGGTATTCTCTCCCTCTCTCTCTCTCTCTCTCTCTCTCACACACACACACACACACACACACACACACACACACACCAAAACTCAACAATAACTATTTAAAACATCTAGCATTCACAAATATTAAAACCATTTTAAAAACTACAAAAACAGTTAAACAGGAATAATAGATGGAGGGATATTAGTAGTAATAGCAGTATCTCAGTAGTTCACCCCTCTCCCTGGGGTCCCAGGCTTGATGGAATAACTTTGTTGTTGAGGGAGCTTCAGAAACTTAGTGACAATGAAATGTTACCTACCTTTTTGTTGTTTTTATGCTTAAAGTTTATCTTTTATTTTTATATATTACCATGGCCAATGAAACAGTGTTGAGAAAAGAATTATTCTGGTTCTGATTATAATTGATAAAAAGAACTTTAGGACCATGGCAAATAACCAGTGATTAGGGGGAATTTACTACTGTTACTGCATGTATTGCAAGAATTGATGTGTGTGTATCTGCTTGCCTATTTGGCAATCCACATCTTCTTTTCTATCCTGTTTCGATTCATATCTGCATTATTTGGAGATTTATTCTTAGTTTTAAAGCTGAATTAGGTAGATAGTTGGAAAGAGAGAGGGGAATTCCTCTTCCTCAGTTTTCCTTTCAGCCCATTTAGAGTTTAAAGGGACATTTACAGTGATGTAATTCAATTTTTTTTACTACCGGTTCTGTGGATGTGGTTTGGTGGGCGTGGCTGGGGGGGTCATGTGACTGGATGGGCAGTTTCTCTAAGCAGGGCAATAAAGATTATGCTAGAAACAACACCAGAATGTTTCTTTCCTGACTTCCTTACAGGATTAACCCTGTAAAGTGGAAAAAAACAAAATGAGATTTCTTCTAACAACCGGTTCTCTGAACTGCTTAGAAAATTTACTACTGGTTCTAACGAACCTGGTAGAACCTGCTGAATTTCACCTTGGGACATTTATCTTCCCCTATGCACTCCTGGTTTATTTCATATTCACTGATTCACATGTCATATTGGGATTAAGTCCCTGGTTCATGTCATGAAGAGCTGCAAACCAAATGGAGAAGACTCTGGGCATGTTAGTACTTCCCCAGTTTCTGAACTCCCCTAGGTGTCTTTCCATTACACTCTGAGCAATATTTGATTGATGACCACATTGGATGGAGAACTCACAAGACACCTGGATGTTTTTTTCAGCTTCTGAGCAATATCACAAAATGATACTAAAAAGCCATTGGAGTTTTGTGTCTCTCTCTTTATTAGTCACTTATACCTATGCATTGTAGTGAGAGTTAGCCATTACTTTTTTCCCTTATATTCCACCTTCAACTCTTCTGTCAAGGCCTAACTTCATTCACATCCTATGATGTTGCTGGCTACCAACTATCAACCTGGCTGAATCAAATAATATGCATTGGCTTTGAAAGTGCACATCTCATTCAACATAGCAATAGCACTATCCCTTTACAGCACTTTCTGGACAGTTTATAGTTAAGCATATTGTCCCCAACAATCTGGGTCATCATTTTACTGACCTTGGAAGGCTGAGTCAATCTTGAGCCCCATCAGGATCGAACTCTGGGCTGTGAGACTGTTTGCTGCAATACTGCATTCTAACCACTGCACTACCAAGTCTCCTCATATTCTCCTTTTTCAAACAAATCTGAAAACTTTACACAGAAGAGCATGTTGAGGTTTTACACATTCACATTTTCATTTAAGCTTAACAATGTGTCCCTTTTGTGTTGGTTTGTATCGGTTCATGTAAAAATGTTTCTGGTGTGTAAAATGCAAAGAAGGTAACATGTTAGCTTGGCTGTTCTGTTTAATTTCCTTTTTAATTAGCTTTTGCTTAGCTTTTAAAACATATCAGACTATTGTACTTTCCTGGGAGTACATTCTAGAAGTGGAACATCATTGTTAGGAACACATTTTACTCTAATTGCTATTCTGTACACAAAAATAAGAAAAGTATAATACCACATTATAGTACCTTTGTTTTCCACACTTTTCTGTTTTATTTCCTTAGAATTTGTAAAGCAACAAATTATTATTATTATTATTATTTATTGGATTTATAGACCGCCCCTCTCCCAGAGGGACT
>JANHFJ010003686.1:89841-100490 GCA_032468195.1 Cerberus rynchops
AGTTTTTATATGCTATATCAGCGGCCCCAAACCTTTTGGGCACTAGGTACCGGTTCGATGGAGAAAGGTTTTTCCATGGACTGGAGGTGTCCTGCTTTTGTATGCTGCATACACCCTTTGGATGGGGCTTCACTTGTTTGCATGGCATGGTTTCTGGCATACACGGGATCCATGCCTGGGGTTGGGGACCCCTGTGCTACATTATAGCAATAGCACTTAGACTTACATACTGTTCCATAGTGCTTTGCAGGTTAAGTGGTTACAGGGTCAGCATATTGCCCCAATAATCTGGTCCTCATTTTATCAACTTTGGAAAGATGGAAGGTTGAATCATCCTTGAGCCGATCAGGATTGAACTCTTGGCAGTGAGCAGAGTCAGCCTGCAATATGGCATTCTAACCTCTGCGCCACTACAGCTCATTTATAAGACAACAGGTCTGATCTCTATTTCTAAAACATGATTGGTTATTGATTTCTATGGAATCCCACCAGTGCTTGTCCCAATATTTTGGAACACCTTTTTTTCTAATCTAAATTTTCTAAGCTGGGTGTATGACCAGTTGTTCTTTCCTTGGTATACAATGCCTCCACCTTTCATTGCATTACTTTCCTGATTTAGCTTGCCTTTTTTTTAATGAATTCCTTCTCTAAGTTATCCTTCTGAATGCCCCTTGTAAAGGGGCAACACAGGTGAGTTTTATAAACTTGTATTTGTGCCTTTGCAGAAAGAGATGTCAGTCGCACAGATAGAAACAACAAATTTTATGAGGGCAGTGAGAATCCAGGACTGGTACTCTTGAATGATGTGCTGATGACCTACTGCATGTACAACTTTGATCTAGGTGAGTTCCAAGGAAGGGCACCAGTCCAAATCACCATGGTTTAAGAAACACAGAAAACTGATGGTAGAAAAACACCAAGGGGCTCCACCATTGATTTATTTTTATTTGTAGTCATTATTTTTTACTTCTATTTATTTAATTTTATTCATTTTATTTTTGTCAGATCATAATCATGTGTTTATCCTAAGCATGTTTAAATTCAGTTACTGATGATTGACCTACTACCTCATCTGAAAGTTGGTTCCAAGTTTCCACTACTCCGTGAAGTAATACTTTCTAACATTACTTTTGAACTTCCCTCCTGTCTATTTGAGGTCATACTCCTGTGTTCTTGATTTTTGCTTAATATTGAAACTATTGCCGTCTGGAAGTTTAATGGACAAAGATGGAAGGAAGTAGAAGTATGTGTAGAAAGGAATAGAAAGGAATACAGTGTAATCATGTGCAGCTACATGGATGTAAAAAGAATGCTTCCGGGGGGAATATGAACACCTTATTATAACCTTCAGTGTAAACAAGACACAAACTTGGGAGACTGAGCCAACAGCCATGTGGCCTAGGACATGATAGAATTAGTGAGGACTAATTAGTGAGGATTAGCCAAGACTCAACAGAGTCTTTGTGTTAACACTGTCTTCTTAACGCCAACATGTTTCTTGGAACTGTGTGAGCCCGGGGAAGGGTGTAGGTTCTTTTAAAGAGTCATCGCAGAAAAGGCAAGCATTAATCTGAAGCTTGAAAAATCATCTCAAATTAAAAAATTAACACTCTCATTCATTATTTCATTTGCTTGCCTGAACAGGGTACGTTCAAGGTATGAGTGATCTCCTGTCCCCCATTCTCTATATCACCCAGAATGAAGTCGATGCCTTCTGGTGCTTTTGTGGTTTCATGGAACTGGTGGTGAGTACGCCATCTGGGTCAAAATAAAAATGCTTTGTAACCATAATCAATTAATATATCCTTAGCCTCATTTTAAAACATTTCTCAAGCAAAGTTACAGTCTGAAATTTAAGGAAGCTTTGGGCCTTTGACCTGACTTGCTGCTAGTTTCATTAAAAAAAAAAAAACATGTTTGGATTATAATCTTGGTTTTGTATTTTAACAAATGCGTTGAAGACTACTTTTAGGGAAGAGGCTAGTATTCAGGTAGTCTTTGGCTTACAACCACAATATCATCCAAAATTTCTGTTGCTAAGTGAGATATTTATTAGAAGAGTTTTTCCCCATTGTATGACCTTACTTGCCACAATTGTTAAATGAATCACTGCAATTAAGTTAGTTACACAGTTAAGTGAATTTGACTTCCTTGTTTATTTTGCTTGTTAGGAAGTCAGATTGCAATGGGACACTGCAATCATCATAAATACAAGTCAGTTGTCTGAATTTTGATCATATGGCCATGGGAATGCCATAGCAATCATATCTGTGCAAAATAGTCATATATCATATTTGTAGTGTTGTTGTAACTTTGAACGGTCACTAAATTAACTGTTGTGTCTATCTGTATATCTGTCTGTATACTACCAGTATATATTTACTTAACAATAATTACTTCTCCCCACTGTTTTTTGTTTATGGTTTTCTATTTTCTGCTTGCAGCACCACAATTTTGAAGAAAGCCAGGAGTCCATGAAACGCCAGCTCTCCCAGCTCACCTTGCTTCTTAGGGTGCTGGATCCCCCACTCTGTGACTTCCTAGGTACAAGTGTATTATAGGTGTAGAGAAGTTAAAAATTAAGGGATTTAGTTTCTATGGAGATGTCTATGTTTTTGTTCTTTATTTCATGTATTATTAAAAAAAATTAAGTCATTATTCAGGGCCTTTTTTTCTTTAATTTGACCTACAAATACCCAAAAAGCGTATTTTACACCAATGAATACCTATCTACATAATTCCATCTTTCGCTTTTGCTTCCGCCCTATTTTCCCTGCTTCCCAAAGACTCAAAGGAATCTGGCAGCTTATGTTTCTGTTTCCGATGGATCTTGATCTGGTTCAAGAGAGAATTTCCCTTCTCTGAAATTCTTCAGCTTTGGGAGGTGAGACTGGAAAAAGTAGTTCTTACTCGTGTCAGGAGGGTTAGGGGAAACCTAGGTGATAATTCATTTCATTTTGGGGACTGCTGAAAGGAGCAGAGAAAACAGACTGGTGAAAAATAGAGTTTTGGGACTGTGGTACAGCGTTGAGGTGTGGGGAAATGCCTGAGCGAGATTTATAGATGCAAAAAATGTTAGAGAGACAGAGACTTGTGGGAATGCTTTCCAGCCATTCCTTTAAGAAGCTTAGATTTTCATGTATACCTTTCCCAGATGGTATCTCAACATACAGCTGTCAGTCCTCGTGCTGCAGAGAACACTTCCTTGGAGAGACTCGATAAGCCGAACAGAATCCCAGATATACACATTGCAAGACAGTACAGCAGTGCCTGGATCTGCTCATTTGGAGTCTAAATCTAAGTGCATAATGAGCAGTTTTATTGGCAGATGTGGCTTGAATGAAAATCTTCTCGGCTCATTCCTCTCCAGTGAGAAATGGGCTCTTTTGAATTAGGCCACTGGACATAATTATTGAAGGCTAACTCTGCCCTTAACAGCAGTTCAATCCTGACTGGCTAAGAGTCAGCTCATTAGCCTTCCATCCTTCCGAGGTGGGTAAAATGAGGACCCAGATTGTTGGAGGCAGTATGCCGACTCTGTAAAACCACTTAGAGAAGGCTGTGAAACAGAGTTCCCCAACATTTCTGGCTTTGCTGACTGGCGGGAGCGGGGAGGGGATAGCTTGCACAAGTGGCTGGCAAATGCACACCTGTGGACGCAGCTCCATTTGTGTAAGCGGTGTGCATGCATGCCTGCTGCTCCTGCAAATTGAGCACGTGAACCCTCTCGTCCCCTGCTTGTGCAAGTGAGGATGCACATGCGTGTGCGCTTCTGTGGCTCAGTTGCAAACCCCTTGGCCGTGGCACAGGTTGAGGATCTCTGCTGTAAAGCACCATGAAGCGGTATATAAGTGCTACTGCTATAATTCTCGCGATGTCCCATTCTATCAGTGGAGAAACAGCATTTCTCTTCTTATCACCACAATATAGGCCCAGGTATGTGTCTTCACTTGGCTTAGGTTATATTTCAGTCTTTTTCCATCAGTTCTCTAAGGGTAAAGATAGTCCTTGGGGTTATGATGGTAATTGGATTGGAACGGCTAAGCAATGCAGTCATAAATGCTATCTGCATGTGACTGCATTGCTTAGCGACAGCAATGTTGGAGCTCACATGACCGGAATCCTAGGCAAGCAGGCTGGTAGTTAAGAATTGCAGATGGGATGCTACAATATGGGTAGGCTGGTATGGAAGGTTGCTAATGACTGCAGCTCTCTGATGCTATAATTGTGAGCTGGGTACCTGGGTGCCTAGTTTGCGATCACGTGACTGCGCATAGCTGTGCAACTTCATGGACCTTGCTTAAATCTCCCTCATTCAGTGCCACTGTAGCACTTAACAGTTGCTGAACAAGGGGTGGTAACCCAAAGACTACCTGTACTTGCTTTCAGAGCTCCTTCATAAGCAAAAAGGATCCACAGAATTGATACTCAGAAGCAGTCGTGTCCAGTGCCCGTCTTATTTCTGAGTTCCAAGGATCAATGTATATTGGAACTACCTGCTATACTAGATCACTCTAAAAATCCCCAAGCATCTGCAGGAAATCACTTGATCCATAAGATTTCTAGGCTGGAATATTCTAATTGGAGATCTGCAGAAAAAATGATCAGAATATTGACCAGGCAGTGACCTGGCCATGGTAAAGATTTAGATTGATCTTAGATAGGTCCAAGCACTTGATCGGCCTCATTGTGCTGCTGCTGCCATGTAGATGCTGGTGGTGGTGATGATAGAGTTTTATGGTTTTTATGCTGTGGATTTTTAATGTTGTAAACTGCCTGGAGTCATCTATGTGTGGCTGTGGAAAACCATATAAATTTTCTAGGCAAACAATAAAATACAATTACTTAGCAAGGAGAAACTGTGCAAAGTCCATGAGGAGTTAAGCAAAGGGTGACAATAAATTCAGATGTATGATGTTGCATCTCACTTTCCTAGCTGTAGATACACCAGGCAATTGTTATAAATGTACATGGATTGAGAAAATCTTCATAATCAGCTCTTGATTTGGGCTTATAAATCTAGTTTTCTTCCTGTCCATCTGGCACAGAACTGTATTGTAGAATTTAACAAAGATAGATGGTCTTTAGAGAGTCTGCTGACTTCCCCAGTCTCAGTTGTTTTCCTCACAGAGGAACTTGGTTGAAGTCGGGCCCCATGGCAGAGAAGATCAAATGATGGAACAAGGCAAGCTACATTTTCTAGTTTTTCATTGAACAAGGTTCATCTCAGGGGATTGGAAAAGACAGAATATTGTGTTTAATTAGGCAATTGATAAATAATATTGCTAGTTAATATCCTTGCCCGGTCTAAATTGTCTTTTGTATCTCTCATTCCAGGTATTATGGACAGAATTACCTTGCCCCAATTTCCATCTGCTGGTGGCCTGTGGCATTCTGGATGCAGAAAGACAGGCTCTTATGAATTCTGGTTTTGGCTTTAACGAGATTCTCAAGGTGAGGGTCAAGCAGATGAATGCTTTCTCATATCTCTCACTCATAAGGATAGGTTTGTGTTTGAACTCTAAACATGTACCATTCACAGTTTCAAGTTTACAGGAACAAATGCTGAATTAAGCTAGTAGCTTGCTTTTGAAAAATGAATGGTATATGCTAGAAAACAATAGATTCTTTTCTGCTCAGATTATCTGTCATTGTGCTCTCTGCTGTTATGCAAAGTTTCTGCTGCTTTGCTTGATTAAGGAATAATGTATTTTTTTCACTATACCTCACTCGTTTTTTGGAAGACTTTTACATCCATAATTCTTATATGCCATTTAAAACAGTTCCCCAAACTCAGAATATGCATTCTGCTTTATAGGAAAATTCTTCTGTAACTTTTTTCACACTGTCCACTCCATTCCCTTCTGTCTAGCTGAATTTTACATTCACGTTTAGCTGAGTGTCTTCTTTTTTGTGTGTCTTCCCAAAGCATATTAATGAACTGACCATGAAGATGAGCGTGGAAGACATCTTATGCCGGGCTGAGGCAATCTACAGGCAGCTGGTTTCTACTCCAGTGAGTTTTTGCCAATGAGGCATGAAGCTTTCCTACTGCAGTCTCCTTTCTGGAGCCAATAGGCAAGACATCCACAATAAGAGGAATATGTAAAACTGTGTTGAAATAACAATCCAATTTTCACTGGATTGAAAGAACGTTCCTCAACCGGATGTCTTAAATATTGGCCCCATATTTCTAGCTAGCATCTCTGTTGGCTTTCACCTTGGCCATTTCTTGTGTTTGAAATTTACGCTGAGCAAAATGAAGAATAACCTGGAGGTTTGGAGACCTGATGTTATTGGGAGACTGAAATGGCTAGGTGGAGTTTGCCCTCCCAAAAACACAGGAAGTGCTCCATCTGTCATGTGTGTGGTTAACAATAGTGCTTACAAGATCTGTGGCAAAATATTATAAGAATAATTCCTCTTCAGGGTTGTAGAATTACGTGGACACTGAGCACACTCAGTTTTCATTGTGTTGCTTGAGTGTTTTTCTCCAAGTTCTTATAAGCTGGTGATTGTTTGCTTTGTCTGCAAAAGGCACATAATCGTCATTGTTGTCATCATCATCATCATTGTTGTTGTTGTTTATTGTACAGTCAGTCAGAAGTTCAGACTGAATTTGGCATTTTATCCACCAATTGAGTCCGTCCCAAGGACCTGGGATAGATAGATGTTTAGTACAAATCAAGGTATTATGTATTTAATCCAATGAGGTCTGGTGTGTGTGTGTGTGCGTGTATGTGTATCTACACACCCACACTCTTGTACCTTTGAGTCTATTGACTCCTGGAGCCTTCAGGGACAAGTTCCTGTGGTTTTCTTGGCAAGGTTTTTCAGAATTGGTTTGCCATTGCCTTTCTTGGGTTGAGAGAAAGTGACTGGCCCAAGATAGGACCGAACTCCCAGTCTCCCGGTTTCTAGTCTGATGCCTTAATCTCTATATCAAACTCTATATCAAATAGCATTTTGAGGTAATACATAAAAATATACTTGGAACCCTTTTTAGGGCCCTTAAATCTAATGACAGTCACATACCTGGTGACTGTGAATTGTAGCTTATGTAGCATTGTATTAGTTCATTATGTTTTAGTCTAAAATTTAAGCACACAAAAGACTGCCTACATGACTCTCTTGTTGGAGAGCCAAGATTTGAAGCCTAGAATTTATACATTTCAAGCAGGACTTTGCCACTGAAATTTTTGGGGTATTTATATGCCACGGAAGCTGTGTAGGATCTAAACATACTACACTAGGGGATGACTGATTGAGAAAAAGCTACGTATTAAAGTCTTGGGTTTTTTTTTCTGCCAGGATTTACCACGTAATGTCCAGGAACTGCTGGGCTTCTCCGAGAGCAAATCTCCCACCTCCAGCACTGACACAGCCAGCTCTCCACAGCCACTGTCACCCAGTCAGGTGCAGGAGATGGACTTGACTGACAGTGTTTCCCCAAGCCAGCCGGACAGCAGCATTGAAATCCTGCCTGCGGAGGATGCTTCCACCTCTCAGAGCTTGTCTCCATGAAAAATTCAGCACGGCCAAAACCATCTTAACACAAGCACTTTAATCAGAGCAGGGGGTGGGCTAGGAGGGAGGCAGGTCAGGGGGCCTTGCAAGGTTATTTTCTTCCTGGTGTTTAAATAGTTGTAGGAATATCAAGTCTCAATCACAGCCAGCGGGCTTTGTGTGCACAGTGTGCCTTTATCTGTAACATAAGGCTTCCTTGAAAGTCCCAGGTCTTCGCCCGAAGTTGATTTTCATTTTTGGTTTGTATAAAAAGACAGAAAGGAGCAGATTAGTAGCTGTTGTCCCAGTGGTCTTCCTATTTGTATTCCGAACCTCGTAAATCCTGTTTTTGCTGTCTGTCTTGCAACATTTATCTTCCCCCTCCCAGTTTTATATGTTCAGATTCAGGTTTTTTTGGCAGCAGCTATTACTTCTGCCAATTTGAAGCCTCTGCCTTGACTTACAAAATTAGTTGGAGATGCCCAAGCTATATGCTAAACAAAAATGCAGGAAAGCTGATTAGAACAGTTCCTTAGTGGAAAACCGAGTATTGCAGAGATGTTCTCTTTGGGGAAAAAACAGAATCAGAGATTTTCAGGACTAGAGGCTAGAAGGTCCAGCTCCTAAGTTATTTAGTATTTTGCCAAGGAATTCCTGTTGATATGCTGCCTCGTGCTTTCTTCCCACAGCTGGAGGTTCATCTCATGTCCTGCTTGCTGCTTTCTCTTTAAAACATGATTATAAACTAATTGCAATACATTGAAGAAAGATGTCAGACTTTGTTCTTCAGTGCCTCTCTAATCCAGCAGGCACGTGGATTTGAAGCTTTGTGTGCATACGCAGACTATTCTCCTTCCCACCTTTCTTGGTCCTTATCATGCTTCCCTCCCCCTTTATAAAATACATTAAAAGTATTGTGTCATTCTTTTGAGTGTGCAGCTCTTTGGGGGTGAACATTGCTTGGCCTGAGCTATTTACTGGGTGGGCTGAGACTGGAGAGAGGAGGAATAAAAAAAAGGTTTTTAAAAGCTGCTCCTTACCTAAATGGTGTAAGGCCTTTCCAAAGCACGCATGCATTCCTTCTTTCTGTGCTGCGGTTTTTAAACTAGTGTGATTGTGGATTACTGCAAAGAACACTTGATCATTAAGAAATGAAAAATAAATCTTGTAAACACATGTCAGCAATTCAGTCCAAACTATCTATGCATGAAATGTAAACACAAACTAGGAGCAGACATATAGATACAAAAGAAAGCAAATAGAGAATAAAATTGTAAACAGATAAAAGAATGTTCAGATGGATGTATTTTCTACAATACAAACAGATTAATGACATCTTAATACAAACTACAGTAGTTGGAAGTTTTTAAATCACATGATTGCTTAGAATCAATTACTATATACACCGGTAGGTTTTTTCCTGAAATTAAGGTGTGTGTTATACGCCAGTGTGCGTTATACACCGATAAACACGGGTATATATTTTTTAATCTAGATCTCTCTCTCCAAATGAAGCCAGTCCAAAGGCTGGGGATTGACACATTTCATTAACTCTGTCCTCTTGGAGCAAAAGTCATTGATGGTAGCCTAGTGGTTTGACCACCTTATATTTAAAGTATATCTGTAATTGAGTGTTTGCAGAGGAGGCTCTATGACCTTGACATGTAATTCATCCTTGCTGACTTCTATTTCAATGTTGCTTTCTTCCCCCAACAAGGAATCCACTACCTATTTAATTAAATCATTTTATTATGCTGCTATATTTAGAAGTAATAGATTCAGTGGGGCAGCGTCCATTATGAACTATCATTAAAAAAAAGCAATGACTGACATGTCTGGTCAGATCAGTCATCCATCAAACAGCATTGTTTACACTAAAGATAATGCTCCAGATATTGGATTTCAATTCACATTAATATTGTCAATCTGGGTTGATTCATGGCAGGCTACAAGTTGACTTGGTTTAGCCTTCATTAAACAGTAAGTGGCTCTCCAAAATTTCAAAAACCTTCCCTGGTTCTACCTAAATTTTAGGACTGGTATTTATCATTGAGTAAGATTGGGATGGAAGTTCCTATTGGATTTTTTTTTTTTAAATTTCTGTTACACTGATATAGGGAGGAAAAAAATTGATTCCTAGCTTTGTGAGATAATGAGTTGGGTCTTAAAGGAAAACCAGAGTTTTCTGATTATTTAATAGAAGAATCTCAAGAGTTCTCAACTTTGCTCAATTTTGAATTTTGAAGTTACTGGACAATGGAGTTACTGGACAATAGTGCAGAATATAGTTGGTCACAGCTGCCTTCTGGAAATTTTTTAATAACTTTTCTGGTTTATGCTCTTGGGATGGTAAGGTGGTCTTACCATCCTAGTACAATCCAAGTCAGATCATAGTTACATTCTCAGTCTCTAGTACACCTACCTGCTAAGATCTACTTTATATTTTATATTTCTAAACCACCTGTCTCCCTCAGAGGGAGGAAGACAACAGTGGACCAAGACAGGAGGAACAGGAAGCCAAATGCTCCAGAAAACTGATCAAGAGGAAGGAGCCAGGCACTTGTGGCATGCTGTGATAAGAAATATTCTCCCCATTTCATACTTGACTAGCCAACAAGCATTGATCTTGTGGGTTTTCATTGTGTAAGTGACAGGTGTTACCTAGGGAATGAAGTGTAGAGGATATTCCCTTAGGAGGCTGATTTCAGGGGTGTTCTCCCCTGATGCAGGGGAGGGAGAGATGTCTGCAGTTCTTTGGGGTAGCCCAGTCCTGTGCCTTTACTACGGAGAGTGCAAACCTGGGTCTCTGTAAAATCATATTACTGCTGACCCTTCCCCTGCCCTATGAGCGAAGGGTAACAGCCACAGTAGCTTACATTTTCCAGCTTCTCTGCAGCAAACCAGATTCCACTGCAGTGAATGCAGCATTGCTCTCCTCGCTTCTCTCCTCCACCCCCCTTCCCCAGCACTGCAGGAGAGCAATGCAGGGAGCCGGTGATGCAGTACTAAATGGCAATTTG
Organism: Cerberus rynchops; assembly: GCA_032468195.1. Classification (NCBI taxonomy): domain Eukaryota; kingdom Metazoa; phylum Chordata; class Lepidosauria; order Squamata; family Homalopsidae; genus Cerberus; species Cerberus rynchops. The sequence goes on from JANHFJ010003686.1 coordinate 100,368, forward strand.
TCCAAGATCACGAAGCTTGGCTGGCTGTTCGGGTTTCTATGCCTTCCTCTTTTGTCTTGCTGAAACACCTAGCAGTGAGCACAGGGACTGGGGGGGGGGGGGGCGGACAGAGATTCCGGCGGT
>JANHFJ010003687.1:61931-73582 GCA_032468195.1 Cerberus rynchops
TCCTGCCTTCCTTACAGGATTAACCCTGTAAAGTGGAAAAAAGCAAAAGGAGATTTCTTCTAACAACCGGTTCTCTGGACTGCTTAGAAAATTTACTACCGGTTCTAGTGAACCTGCTAGAACCTGCTGAATTTCACCACTGTTTTAACCCTTTAAATCATCCTCTCTGCTCTTGAGAGAATTGGGTTGGCAGTAAATTACATGCTGGTTGTTCATGGATTGTGCATCCTCAAGACATAAGATCTGAGAACAGTCCTGCTGTGTCCTCACCAGGAGAGAATACCCTGCAGAGCAGAAGACCTGGAGGAGATTGCACCATTCAGGTCTGGTAGTTCAAAGGACCAGTCTCCCCTAGTCTCTAGGATTGCTGGTCAGGGGCAATATCACCAGTGGCAATGACAAGTGGTCAGTACCATTTCATCTTCTGGATTGAAACTGGATGAAGAGCCAAATCAAATCAAATCAAATTTTATTCATCACATGCACAGACATACATGGTACAAAATGCAGTGAAATGTGTATATGCTGATGCACTAATGGTGTATATCTGATCTTCACAAAACTGTAGTCTCTTCCTATAACCTGCTCCTCTTATGTTTGTAATAAAAAATTGCAAAGAAGGAACGTTACCTTGAAAGCGTCACCTCCCATAAAAGGATGATGAATCCTATCATTTTATAAATATTAAGGACCTTTTGCTTCAGAAAGACTATCCAAAGGAAATCAATGATGTGTTTGCACCACTAGTGATTTATTGGCAAAATATAACAACTGAAGATTTCTTAAGCTTAATGGCAATATAAAATTAAAGATTTTTGATAAGTTCTAGCATTTGGATTAGTAAATGCTTTCTTTCAGAACAATCTGCAACCTCCAGATACGCTAGAACCATATCATATGAAATCCCCAGCCAGCTGGTGGGAAGCCTGATGGGGAGTTGCTTCTGGAAATTGCCAGGTTATTTTATTGGATGACTTCAGGTTCTTTGAATAGGCATGTCTTCCCACAATACATTATAAATATTTAAAGCAGAAACAGAGAATTCAAATTATGAATGGATGCCATATATTGTTCCTTAGCGATCCAAAAATTATTTGCAGGTTCTAAGTACAACTGTAAGCTCAATCAGTGATATTTACCTTTAATTTAGCATGGCTGGAATTTTAGACTATGAGCCTATATGTATCTACCCAGAGATAAACTTCCTCAAGTTCAAGATGTTTCTCTCCTACATAGATATGTTGGCATTGCCATCTTATGTGTCATTCCGGAGCAATTAAGACTGCAGACTAATTAGATCATGTCAAGTTCTTGGCAGAAGCTCTTCATTGCTGTTATCGCTTCAAATTTAAAATTTCTTCCAGCAGATGGAGCCAGAACAGAATTTTATAAATAGGCCTCCAAAACTACAGTACTTTAAGAACTGCAAGATTGCATTTAACTTTTCACCCTTTGGCAACATTTGTTCTTTTAAATGGCCAAGTTGAAATGGAGTCATTCTGACATGAGTCCAGATTAAGCACCCAACTAATTTGAATGGTAAGGTAGACATTCAAGTTGCATTTTTATGTGAGTTCTCTCCTACTCATAATCAAAACTGGAATTTGGGGCTGTTTAAACTTGAAATTTAAATTCTTGAAACAGGTTGAATCATTTATTATGTGATGAAGATCTGGCACTTACATCCCAAAATGTAAAGGAATAACAAAATGAGGTAATTCTCCATGCTACAAAGTTTTCTGCTAGTGTATGTAGAAAGTTAGCACTCCACCCACTCCTAGAAAAATGAAATATTTTGAGAAATATTAAAAAGGCAGAATATTATATTTCCTTGGATGAGAAATTGAGAAACATGATTTTTGAGACAGAAAGCATCACTCACCTTTCTTGATGGCCCACAGCAGATGTCAGCACTTAAGAGATAGCTAGCTCTATTCATAGGCAAATACCCTCCCCAAGATCCAACAAAGGTAGGGAGGGTTAACCCTCAGCCACAATAGGAATTGCCCAACAAGCCCCTTCATTGCATCAGCCAAACTTCAACCAAGCTTACCTAAGACAACTTCTAGGATTTGTACATGGCACCACGCAAGTCTGACAACAGCCAATAGAATACATGTTCTTGCAAATGAACAGGAAGTTCAAGTGCAAAGCCCAACAGAAGGTATAAAAAAAACCCACTCTCAACTCCATGTGGTCAGCTGCACCAAGACCATATGCTTGATGGCACTGCTTCATCATTAAACCATCTTTCCAATCAGCCTCCATGTTTCCAGTGTCTTTCTCCCGGCTTGGAACTGGATCTGGATATTTCTTCCAACACAGCTTCATCACAGCTTCCTATAATCCTAGGCTAAATGGAATACATGTGCACAGACTAAATGATGGAAAGCAGAACCTGTGTATCACTAATGTCCATACATGCACTCTAACTGCTGGTTCAGCAAGATAACAGGGATTAAAAAAAGGCAGTACAAGGTGGAAACAAATTCTTAGCTGCTATCTTTTTCCTCCATATGGAAGCCATGTGATAGGAAATCTTCTTTTTGGAGTGAGGAGATGACCAACATAAGAGTTCCTTGAGGAATACATATTATTAAAAAAGCTACAGTATGTACCATAATTATACTAGCTGCTTCAAGCTATTCCAAAGTCATAAATGAACATGCACCATATGCTCCTTCTCTGTACAGTCTAAAGGGGGAGATGATGCAGTTGTCCCACCCAAATTTTTCAGATGAAATCTGATTTTCCAGGCAACAAGCATGAGAGTCTGTTTACCTTTTTTTATAGAATCTAGCCAGGCAGAACCTGCCATTCTGTTTCAGCAGCCTCGGATGCTATAGGGCACCGATTCTCTAAATGGTGTCTGAGGACCTCTGGGGGGCCACAAGTCCCTTTCAGGGGATCCATGAAGTCAAATCAGTAGATCTTTAAATTTTTCTCACTTTAATTTCTACTATAGTAAATATTGATAAATATAATCCACTTAAATCATACTTTCTGGAGTCCTCAATAATTTTTAAAGATTGCTACTGAATTTCAACTTCCATCTGTTTGTGCAATTGTTGGTGTTCTCTGAGCTTCATTGTTTGTTTGCAGACATTGTATTACCCAACTAGGTACGTAATATCATCAGGTAACATCTATTTGTGTCAGAGTTTGCAGCAGCAATCACATCCAGAAAACACACACAAGTAACTGATTCAGCCGGATTCAATAACTTCTCTTTATGTATAACACATGAAGTAAATATACAATATCCAAGCAGGTTTTTCCAACATGAGACACACCCAGGCTCCAAACTGTTTCAGTCACCAATCAGCTCCCATTGGCTGATCTGTTGCTATGTCTCTTCCAGTCTATGAACTCTCATACACTGACAATTTGCATGCCCAAATTGTTTAGGGACATTGAGAGATCAGAGCTTCAAAGAAAATCTGAAAAGCCTACCCAAAAACTACAATAGTTAAATGCATTAAATACTGAATATAATACATTCTGATATATTGATAGGTACAATCAATCAATTTTATTTCAATTAATCATTGGCAAGCTACATAAAAACATAACTAAACACAGAAAATACCAAACTTATACCAGATATTACATTTCTATTGCGGCAGTGTAAAAGTACAGCTACTTTTAGCTGTAAAGGATATAGTTTCATATCCAAGAGAAGTAAGATCAAATCACATAATTATCTGTTCTTCCTGGGTATAGATAAAGTAGGGGCAAGATACAGCTATTCTAAACATCCCCATAGAAGTTATAATATAATGGTACAGTATTAATGTTTTGTCTGCCTAGATGCATAACAACAAAACAGAGCATTTAATGTAGTGATAGGAAATGGTGGATTCCAAAGTCTCTCGGTTTGACAACTTGTCTTATTTGTGAATGTATAGTTGTTCAACTAGCTGCCCTCATATTATGTTCCCTTACCATTAGCAACCAATGATCATAATACAGTTTTATATTACAAGGGTTATTATCCCATAGTCATCATTAATAGATGTGAACTGTAAGTTACCAGAAATTTGCACTAACCAGTGATATGAATAGTGTTCTGTTTTTAAGACAATATCTGAGCAGATATTGAATGTATGTATGTATGTATGTATGTATGTATGTATGTATGTATGTATGTATGTATGTATATTTCACATTGATTACAAATCTTGGGTTTTTATGCTTCCATCTGAGAGGATTATCTTCCCTAAGAAACTACTTTGAAACTCCAGGTAATATAGTGGTACTTCTGTTGGTCACAGAGGTGAAAAAGGCAGTGGATAGGATTGCTTTTGATAATTTGTCTGCACCTCATAGGGCATAGTCAGTCAGTCAAACCCTCAGGAAGCAATCAAAACAAGTAGGGAGATTTCTGAAACGCAGATAGGAAATGCAGATAGGAAATTCAGCTTTCTTAGATGTGATCCAGCACAAAATCAAAACAACCCTTGCCAGCTTACTGATGTTTGCTGTATGCCTTGCAAATACATTCATATTCATTACAGCTAGGATTCTCTACATTTTGATTATAATGTCTATAAAGGCAAAATCTATCCAAAATCTTAGGATGAATTTATGTTTAGAAGCTTGAGGATACATGCTTCACCTTTGTTGTTTCTGGAAGAGGACCCAGAAAGTTATAAATTCACCCTTTATGAACAGAAATAGTCTTATTAAAGGTCATAGTGAGGCACTGATTAAAAAAATAATAGAGATCTGAATAATTATACTCCCACCGCTAATATCCCCTTTTCAGTGAAAACACTTGAATAATAATGGCTGACAAGACACTGCTGGATAGATATTTAAAGATCCATTTCATTTCATGTTTAAGTCTGATTTTAACACCAAACTTGCCAAGTGTTGATCATTTTTGAAAATCAGAAAGAATACAACCCTATTGATTTTCTTGAATCTCTTAGCAGTTTCTGATACCATGATTTGCGGAGTGGTTGTCTCAATTATAGCAATAGCACTTAGACTTATATACTGCTCCACAGTGCTTTACTGCACTCTGAGCAGTTAATGATGTCAATATATTGCCCCCAGAAATCTGGATCCTCATATGGTGGAAGCTGCTTTATAATGGCTGTATTCATAACTGGATGTAGCACAAAGGAATAATCCCATAGTATTTACATTTTGGGGTTCCAGAATCTTCTTTAGTATTGCATAAATGCATAGCAACATCTTTTAAAGAATTAAAGTGTTGTAATATACAATAGAGTTTTTTCTCTCTTTTTTACCAGATCCAAATGAGGCAACAGAAATGTTGAATCAACCTACAAGAAACAAGATCCTGCTTGTGGATAGTTTTTCTGTCAAGCAAGTGCCGTATTTTTTCATGTATAAAATGCACTCCCCCCCACAAAAGTGGGTGAAAATTGTGGTGTGTCTTATACACCGAATACAGCCATTTTGGGGGTTCCCAAGCCTTCCCACATGTCCCCCAACCCCCCATGCCTCTTGTATTACCTCTCCCCAGCCACCAGAAGCATTTTGCAAGCCTCCAGAAACCTCTGAATGGCTTGTTTTTTGCCAAAAAATACAGGCCAAAAATGAGCCAGTTTTGGCCTCCCAACACACACATCCCCCCACCCCGTGCACATCTATTCCCTCTCCCCAGCCAAAACTTTTTTTTCTTGTTTTCCTCTTCTAAAATCTAGGACATCTTATACTCCGATGCATCTTATACTCCGAAAAATACAGGACATTCCTTGTGTTAAGAAAGGTTCAAAAGATATTAAAAGGCATTACAAATTTTTAAAGCTACTTGTTAATGTCTGCAAGTACGGGCATTTTGAATTGTGTCTGTGTGATTCAGTTTCATTTTGTATACAAATATTTTATGTACTTTATAAAAATATGTGTGTTTGTATTGATGTACGTATATGTACAATACATATGTGTGGCATGAGAGAGAAAGAGAGAGACAGAGAGAATCAAAAAGACCCATCCACCATAGGCTGGAATTAGGAATCTAGATTAGCCTTGGGACACAGCTGCCTCTACAATCCTGTTCTATACTAATGCTGGCTTTACTCTAAGGTGGTTTAAGAAATACTTTTAGTATTGAGACATTTCCATAATGATTTGCAAGGAATTTGGTCTAGATCAGGGATGTCAAACTTGCGGCCCAGAGGCTGGACGTGTCATGCGCTGGCCACGCCCACCCCCAGTTTACCAAAAGGGAAAAAAGTTGTGACACATCACATGACAACGTGTTGTCATGGGTTTGGCACCCTGGTCTAGATAGCACGCTTCCATCTCCCATTGGACAATTTGGCTGCTATTGTGCCCTTCTGCCTTTCTTTTCCAGAAAAGCAAGTGCCAGCTGAAAGAAGAAAATTGTCCAATGAGAGATGGGAGCTTGCTGTCTAGACCAAATGCCTCACAAGCCATTATGGAAGTGTCTCAATATTAAAAGTACAATATTTCTTAAGATGCCTTAGAGTAAAGCCAGCATTACTGTCGAATAGGATCGTAGAGGCAGCTGTGCCCTAAAGTTTATCTAGGTTCCTAATTCTAACCTATCCTATGTGTTCCCTTTCTAATCTGCCTAGTAACAGCTCAAACAGAGAGAGGATTAAGCTTCATTAGTGCTGCAGATTTCACTATTTTCCTATACTAGGAAAAGGGAGCCTGGCGAGGGAAAGGCTAATAGAAAGTCTCCAGCATGTTTCCATTTGTTCATTAACTAAAGTCTGGTAATAAACAAAGTTATGTTCTCCTTGAGGTTCAGATCTCTGTTCATCATTCATTCTCGGTTTCTATAGAGCATAGGATTTTTTTTTTCTAAGCAGCTATGTATTTTTTATCTCTTTACCTCAGAAATGTTAATAGATGAAAGTCTACCATGTAAGAATTGGCTTGCTGGTGGGAACAAAAGAGAAAAGAACTAAACCTATCACCATGAAAGCCACAAAGCAACATCGGTCCTCGGTGCTACTTTTATTAAAAGGAAATTCTGGAATTTCTATAAAATGTGAAGAGTGAATGCCCTTAGAAATATGCACTTTTTCCCCTTATTAAAGACAGCTGAAAGGGCACTACAGCTTCTTTGTAGGAAGTCCTGAATAGGTCACAGAAGGTTGAATGATGGAACAGATTTAAGCTAGTATATACATTCTGGTATGTCTCAGTTTATAAAATTATTAATATCTCATGTTTCAGGACTCAAATTGGATCAAGATACTTTACAAGTAATATAAACACTAACTAAAGGGAAAATAACCAAAATAAATGCAAGCCTTTTTTTCAAAAATCCTTCCTAGTAATGTCCATCAAATGAGTGTAAGCAGGACACATCCTGAAAGCAGGTGTCCAGACTCTCTCTCTCTCTCTCTCTCTCTCTCTCTCCTGCATTTTATTTTCTGACTTTTTGTCATCAAAAAATTTCTCTCTAAAAGAACAAGGTACTGATAGCAGCAAACACATCTGTTTATATGTGATTAAAAAAAAAAACTTGCCAAACAGATTACATTTGGAACTGATGTCTGCTTTGGATAAGTGCCACATGGCCCCTATATGTCTCTTCTGTTTGGGATCTGACCTGGCCTAAGGATCCCACCCAATCCTTCCCAGCTCCTTCAGTTCAATAAAATTGATACTGTAAATGCTCCCACTCAAGGTTGCAAACTTGGGTGGAAAGGAATAACTCTCTTCTAATTCTTCCCTGGGAAATTTAACACAAATAAATGAAAGGGCATTTCTTGATTTCCAACAGAAAAATTAACTTGCTGCTAATAATTTGAATAGCTCAATTAAAAAATCTGGATGCTTAACACCCATTGTCACCAAATTCTTTTACACTGGGCTAGGAGTAACATTTAAACAACTCTGAGTATGTGAATTTCTTCTTATTTGCATAAAAGGGGCATGTAATGATAGCATGTCTGTTCAGTTCCAGGGCTGTGTGTTTGGGGCACACAAACCACACCCTGAGAGAACATTAAATCTGGATTCCACCATGGCACAGGCAGAATTAAAGCCATTTTTTTTTCTAGTCATCTGGCTGATTCTCCTCCCCCTTCAAGATCAACCCAAACAAACAGCTGGGATTGCAAAGCCTAAAATAATCATTCTGTTAATTTGCAGCCTCTCTTTTGTGCTGATCTACCACAGTCACCCATTTTTCTCTTCTTCTTCATGGTCTCAGGCTTTCCTTGTATCCCACCCTTCTTTTTGCTTAATATTTTAATTTCTTGCTTATTCCTTTGTCACCTCATGGTCTTTTAATCCTTGTGACAAAGATCTCTGAGCCATTCACTCCTTCTATTGCACTTCTCTCTAGCTAAACATCTGCTCAGTGCTCAGGCACACTCTTTTTATCTCCTGTATCCTTCATAAATCTCTTATTTTAAACTTTTGATTTACATTTTAACTTGTACCTTTCTATATCATTTCTCCAAAGCAAAACTTCTCTTGTGGTAAAAAAAATAATTAAACCCCCTCTTTTTTTCTCAAACACTTCCTCTAATTTCTGCTGCTAATATTCTCCTAGCCAAAACCTCCCTCTTTGCAATCTTGTGTGGGTGGTACTCTGTATGTATTGAAGTGTGTATTTGATACATCAGAGCGTGTATGTGCAGAGAACACAGAACATAAAATGCAAAATTGGGTGGATAGCTAAACTCCAATCAACCAATTTATCCAAGATATCATCCCATATATTATATTTGCAAATTGTCATATTTTCAATCAGTTAAAGGTCTGCTTTGGGTTTTTACTTTGTCACAATAGGAGATGGAGAAAATAGGGTATTTTTTAAAGGGAAACACATGGGATTAGAAAATGTATACTAAAGCTGCATATTTTCAGTACAAAAGCCATTGAACTACTTAAAACTATATTCTGAATTAAAAATCATGTTTTATCCTTCATTCAAACTTGCTTAAATCAGCCATTCATCTGACATGGGCCATTTACTAATAGTTAAATGACAGGTAGTTAAATGATATTTCAAGAGATCATTTTCACACTGACACACAAGGGTTGTTGGGGAAACAAAACAAACTAGACAAATTTGGAGGAAACTGGACAAGTTAAATAGACAAAAAAAAAAGCAGGGGCTATCATCAAAAATCAATGGTAAATCCATGTTAATTGGAGGTACGAGGATGCTAGAAGCAAACATTTTTTAAAACCATTCCATGAGCTATAATTTGAGTTTTAAATGTAAACAATATTTTGGAAGAAACAACTAATTTAGATTTAAGAAAAAGTTAGAACTATTAGTAAAATTAATTTTGTTTTACTAGCTGCTAAAATAAGTCAAAACAATGTAGAATACTTTAAAACACAGTGCATTAAAAGGATAAGGAAGTTTTGGAATACATTAGAAACATCTCAAGGTAGTGGCACAATGCTGGTATCACATTAGAAAGTGTAAGATTTAAAATAAAATAAAAACATTCATGTCAGCCCCAGACAAGATAATGCATTTTTATTCTTTTCTCTTTTTAGCTAGCTAACGATAATAGACCAAAAAAGAACTTTGTTAGCTACTCCTGTCAGATATTCAGAACTAAAAGGGAGATTTTCTTTTAACAGCTCAAGATTTTATTTTATTCCATAAGGAGTTCTCTGATGCAAGTTCACCTTTTTAGATTATAAATAATATATGGAAACATATGGGAAGGCTGCATCTTTTTTCTTGGGTACAGGAAATAAAAAAGTGACCTGCCAGATAAGACTGACTGAATACTAAATATAAGCAGATAAATCAGGAAAAAATAGCTTTTACAGATCTTGTTGGTGCCAAAGCCCAATGCCTACATATGTATAGCTCAATTAATTCTGAATTAAAACTCATCTTAAAATCTTGCACAATTGATTTATAAAATGAGTCATAATATATGTATGTGGAGAACAAAAGTGGTCAAAGGGAAGACAAGTGTGATTTGCCACCCTGTTTCCCCCATCCCCCGGCCTTTCATTTGAAGGTTTTGATTAAATCTAGACTACTACTCCCTTTGTTGCCTACTTTTTCTACTTCTATCTTTCCTTGTTTCTTGTTTGTTCTGAACTCAACTCTCATTGTTCCCTTATGGAGGGATGTGATTAGGAAAATGTGGTTTGAGCTGGCAGAAAGTCTTAATTTTTAGATTATACCACTGCAGCTTTTATTCTATATCAGAGACTGGGTTAATTGGTGATTTTCAGTATAGTCTAAACTTCATACTTTGTAGTTACACAATTTTCATTCTTCTGCTAGTTGACTTTTCTTATGAATAAAATCATTTATTAGGGGTATCCAGAATATATGGTTAAAAAATCAAAATGTGGCTATGATAAAATGATCAAAACTCCACCTGGTTTTTATGGGCATCATGATAAAAAAAAAACATGTGGAGCTTTAATCACACAATCTTAGCTAACGATAATACAAACTGCAAAGAGATCTAATAACACCAAAAAGATATGTGATTGTATCCTTAAGATTCCAATTAAAGTGATCCTTCAGAATGAAATGTGGAGAGCATAGCCAGGTAGAAATAAAGAGCTGAGTATCTAGAAAGTACAGTGCAAGAGCTTGAATATTCACCAGCCTAGAATATCTTTGTGATCAATGTGTTAAATTATTATCATTGGGGATAGTAACTTTTTAGGACTTTCTATCCAATGAAATTCAAGCAGTAGTAGTCTTCTCTTATAACAATGATTTCACAAAGTGTATTTGCAAAAAGGATTATAGAAATATATTATTGAGAAGCCAGAATATAATGTAGATATAAATCCAAGCTACAGTGGTTATATAGGTTTCCCAAAGCTTTGTTACAGATGAGATACTCTTCCTGCACATTATTCATTCCCAGGAAAGTTCACCCAGAAAAATGTGTGGTGATTTCTGGCAACAGCATACTATATTCTCTTTTAAAACTTAAAGTCCTTAGGCAACCTTGCATCCTCCAAAGCAACGTTGACTTTTACTGGGTAAGGCATTTTATATTCTATATATTCAGTGACAATAATATAATCTCCCATTATTAGAATGGCTTGATCTTCAATTTAGATGCAAGGGAATCTCACTAGACATCAGTATAAAATTGCACTGAGTCTGTCTTTGTACATTTTAGCCTCCTAGCCAATGTGAAATGAAACTCTCCCTTTTGTGATTAAAGCCCATCTCACAGAAAACAACAAACATTGAAGTATTAAAATGGCTATTCACAAGCCACTTTTGGATTGTAACACTTGCAGATGTTGTTTACAGTACGCTCTTTGTTCAAAGAAGTGTTCAATAAAAGTTCCATGAACACCAATCAAACAGCTCTTAAAAGAAAAGAAAAGAAAAGACTACAAAGCACAATATGTTGGGCGTATATATTTTTTTCATTCTTTTTGTGTATCCTTAGAAGTATCTGAATGGTCTCATTAAAATGAAAAAAAGTAACATTGTATCATTACAATGCAAGCCCCTCCCCTTTTGAACCTGCATATGATGTAACAACATAAGTACTAAAGGGCAGAGGTTGTATTACACAAGTATGATGCTTTTCTCATTTGCCTTCCATCGAGTGGTGGAATTCAATTTTTTTACTACCAATTCTGTGGGCGTGACTGGGGAGGTCATGTGACTGGGTGGGCAGTTTCTGTAAGCAGGGCAATAAAGATTAGGCTAGAAACAACACCAGAAT
>JANHFJ010003687.1:79937-90956 GCA_032468195.1 Cerberus rynchops
GACGGTCTGCGAGAGGCTTGAGTGGTCTTTATTACTCTACTGGATACCTGACGATCATTTAGGGTGAGGCGTTCAATTTCCAGGCGGCTAAGTTGAGCCACTCTGGGTCCGGGTGTAGTAACCCTCTCTGGAGGGTTCAGAGGTGGCCTCCATGGGACCCTGACTGAGAGACTGAGCAGCTCCGCGAACCAGGGCCTTCTTGGCCAATAGGGAGCTATCAAGATGAGCTCCACCTGTTCCTCTCTCGCCTTCTGGATGACTCTGGGAATGAGGGCCAGAGGAGGAAAGGCATAGAGAAGACCTCGAGGCCACGGAACTCTCAGCGCATCCACCCTCTCCGCTTCCATTGACGGGTATTGAGACAAAAATCTGCTCAAATTTGGCATTGCGAGGGGTGGCAAATAAGTCGACTGACATGGGACCATAGCGTATTAGGAGATGGTGGAATAACCTTGGATGCAATTCCCATTCTGCATGATCTACGAATGTTCTACTCAGCCAGTCCGCCCTCACATTGTCCGCCTGAGATGTGTTGTGTTCGCAAGGACAGAAGATGGTGTTCTGCCCAGGCAATCAAGCGGTGTGCTTCTTCCATCATCACTCGTGACCTTGTTCTGCCCTGGCGGTTTATGTGTGCCTTGGTGGCGATGTTGTCTGTCAGAATTAACACATGGCAATTCCTGATCCATGGATGGAATTGGAGGAGAGCCAGACAAACTGCTCTCAGCTCGAGCCAATTGATGCTGTTTGTTAATTCTGACCGATTCCATTGTCCCTGAGCTATGTGCCGTTGCAAGTGTGCACCCCAGCCCTGCAGGCTGGCGTCCGTGATGATTACTGTCCTGGTGGGCTCCCAAAAGATGCAGCCCTTGTTGAGGTTGCTCATCTTCCACCAACAAAGAGATCGGGTTACGTCCCGCGTAAGATGAGTGACTGATGCCTCTGCACTGGTAGGGTAATAGAAGCCATTGTAGAGGTCGTGAGTGTAACCTGGCCCATGGTACGATGTTGAAGCATGACACCATCTTCCCCAGCAGCTGGGAGAGTTGGTGTAGAGGTGGTCTTGCTTGTTGGAGAATCTGATTGGTAAGAGAAACGAGGCTCTCTTTCCTGTCCTGTGATAGGAATACTAGTCCCTGCTTGGTATTGATCACTGCTCCCAGGTGTTGAAGGCTTGCTTATTTATTTATTTATTTATTTATTTATTTATTTATTTATTTATTTATTTATTTATTTATTTATGCATTTATGCATTTATGCATTTATTTATGCATTTATTTATTTGTATGCCACTGCAATCATAAATTACTCTCATCAGCTCACAAAGAAAAATACGAAACAGGTAGACCTTGACTTACAGCAATTCATTTAGTGACTATCATTCAGAGTTACAACAGCACTGGAAAAAGAAACATGACTTTTTTTCATATTTATAACCATTGCAGAATCTCCATGATCACATGATCAAAACCTGTGGATTTGGAAATTGACTCATATTTATGACGATTGCAGTGTCCCGGAGTCATCTGATCACTTTTTGTAACCTTTTGCCAAATAAAGTCAATGGGGAAACTTTATTTAACAACCTTGTTGTTAACGTAACAACTGAAGTGAGTCCGTGTCAAGAAACGTTATAAAATGGGGCGAAACTTGGTTAACAAATGTCTCAGCAACAGAAATTGTGGGCTGAATTTTGGTCATAAGTCGAGGACTATCTGTGTAAAACAAAAGTCAGGCATAATTAAAAGCACAGCACTGCAAGAATATGAGAAAAAAATTGCAACAACACAACGCAAATTGGGGAAAGCTCTCCAAACAAAGATTACTCTTTAGAAGTTAGTGGAAAACTAGCAACGAGACAATTTTTAAAAAATGTATGCTTATTTATTGTAGTGTGTTCATGGCCAGAAACTCAAAACTCTTCAGCTCACTGACTCCTTTGAGAAGTTTCAATTTTACATTGACACCCCCCAAAAAAAATTTATTACATGAAAATAATTTAATAAATATTATTTTAAATAACAGTACTACTAATGATAATAACAATTAACAACAGCTTGGATAATTCCATCAAACCTTAGGGGTCATTACTGTCCATTTTGGAGAATTTTGAGTTTGGGGAAGAAGGACAATTTTCCTGGATACTACTCATTGATTCACAATACAACCCTTATTCATAGATAACTAAACTGCAGTTTACCAAACTAACACCAAGTAATTGTTATTACTGGCGAAATATTCTAGTAATAAATGTATAACAATTTCTGATAATCAGCTTAGTAATTTGAACCTAGAACAGTGGTGGCAAACCTATGGCATGCATGCCCAAAGTGGCACACAGAGCTCTCTCTGTGGGTATGCACACCATCGCCCTTGCTCACTTCCAGCAGATCTTTGGGTCTCTGCTGTGCATGTGTGCGAGAGTGTTTACAGAGACCTAGCTGGTCTTCAGTTCTCTGCTGCACATGCCCACGCAAGTGCATATGCACGTGCATGAGTATGCAAGAGGAGTTTGAGCATGTGTATGCGTGCGAGTGCGAGCATGTGAGCACACATGCACGTGCATTTTCGGCTCACGGTGCTGAAAAGGTTCACCATCACTGAGCTAGAGCAATAAAAGTTTCATGAACACCAGTATTGCCAATGTTTTTTTTATACATTATATTAAATATTGGCAAACCAAAACAATTAGAGATGAGACAAAAATGTTGACTATGCTTCTGGAAAGTGTTTTAGTAAAACGCAAACAAAAACATTTGTTTGGCTTTGATCAGCATCTAAAACTTTTGTGATTTTTAAGCACCATCAAGGCCAATCATGATTTTTTTTTTGTGCTGAAAAGACAAAATAAAAAGTGCCTCCATCAGTTATTTCTTTTCTGCGAAGAAAAATAAGGGAGAATCTGTTCTAGGCTTTATTTTATTCCCAAATACCTAATATTCAGTTTTGATTTTGAGAAGATATGGCCATTTTTTTAATAATATGTAATAAATTATATTCTGATTTGCAGAGAAATGAAAGACTATTGTATTCATATACATATTTATTGTATAGCATATATAAGTAGAACCCGCATCTGCCTGATTTGGTTTTAAACCTTTCTTTATCGTTCATTCATTAACCATGAAGTGATACCATTGTAATTTCACCTGTATCTGAGAAAATGACAGCTTTGGATAAATTCCCCTAAGACAGAGTCAGTCAGAGGAAGACAAACTAGAAAGCATCAATATATAAGACTACAACTCCCACAAGCCCCAGCTATCAAGATAAATGGACAGGGATATAGAAGATGTAATGCAAATATCTGAAGCATCAGATCACCCATCGTTGCTTTCCAACCTAGTTGGAGACTTCAAATAAAATACGTGTTCCTTTTATTATACAAAGGGTCTCTGATGCATAATGGCCATGATTCATGAACCAAACTGAGACTGAGAAAGAAGATTGTTGGTTTAAAAAATCTGTTCCTTTCCCTGTGCAAGTACATCAACAAGCAAGAAGTACATTATGCCAATTTAACTATATTTGTTCTTTACCAGGCTCAGATTGGAAAGAGAAGTGAGGGCAAGGGGCAAAGATGAAATTAACCCTGGCTACCCTGTTTCTATCTTATTCAAATACTCACTGCTCAACTGCTTCCATTTCACTTCTCACCTCACACTGTTGTGGAAAAATGGATTTCTATTATCTGTTAAGTCAACAAGTAAAAAAAGCTTTTCTTTATTAGTAGGTTCTTTAGCAATGTCCATTGGTCTGTTCTACAGTGCCTGGTTTCTCAGCAAGCACATCTTTCCTTACAGCTTTTATACCTCCACATTACAAGAAAGTTCATGGTATATGCTAATTAAGTCATTTGGATTATATGAAACACAACATCTAAAGTTATGAATGGAAAGTTACAGATGTATTGATTTCCTTTCTTTCTCCATTGCTGTTTATACATAATTGGATTCTTTGTCTGCTGTGTCTATGCAACTGGTTCTGTACTTAACTGTATTATTACTGAGCCTATTTTCTATTAGTATGGACTTATATTTTTTTACAACATCTCATACAATTGGATTTTTTTTTAAAATGTACTGCAGTGGTGTGACCTAATCTGTAAATACAATCTATTCATATAAACGCTGACAAGATTGGTGCTTATTAGAAGAATGTAGCAATGGGAAAGGAGTATTGGTAGAAGACCTGTTAAAAGCTCCATATTCAGTAGCACCGTGACATTTATATAACGCATTAGAACATAAAGAACAATAAGGCCACTCTCTATACCTGTCTATCACATAAAATCCATAATTGTATATACAGGAGGAAAAAAAAGAATGAAAAGCAGAACACATCCTGGAGCCAGGTCATCAGGTTCATAGGAAAGATTTGACTTTATTCAATTCAATGTATCCCTATAGCCATATAATCCCTTCAGAATGACTTGATGCAGACCCTGAAGTCTTCTACCAACATGACTTTGAGGAAACAATCATTTTAAAGATTCAGTTCAAATCTTTATTGTCAGAGTACAACATGTGTACAGTGAGATTGACTGAGCCTCCCTCTGCGATATTTTCAGCAGTTGTCTGAGGATTTTGTCTGTCTGCCCTTCAATCAGTAAGCTTTGCCTTTGAGCATCTGATCTAGAATAGATCTGAAAATATTGATAAAACAGGGGTGATTTATTTTACATCAGTTTGACTTGCAATAACATCTCTACATCAGTTCAAAACTTGAAAGGTGAAAAAATAAAAATGTCCATCCCTGTGTCCTCACATTACTCTTGACTTTCTACAAAGGTATGCAACTAAAACTTCACAAATGCTGTGATCATAGAGCATGCTTATTTAAACTCTGTAAGTATATCTATAACAAACATTCAATAAGGATATACTTAACATATAAGCTACCATAGCTTCCACTCTACTTATAAAAAAAATCAATATATCTTTTAAGCCATTTCACAATGAATACTCAACTATCTCACTAATGCTGATAGCAGTTATTTTTCTACTGCAATTATTAGTAGGGGATTTGTTTTGATTTTTGCTGACATAAACTTCCTGAATAACTTCCTTAATAACTGACAATTTATGTACAGAAAGCTCCACTCTCTAATCAAATTGTTCCAAAGCTGGAGCCCCAAAAACATGATGCTGAAAAAAGTTGAGATGTTAAGCTATAAGTACTCAGTCTGTTTTAATTAACAAATATCTTCAATTGCATTAGAATAGAATAACAGAGTTGTAAGGGAACTTGGAGGCCTTCTAGTCGCTAAAGAACAAATGGCATGTTCATATCATAAAACATATTTCAGAATTAAGCAAAAGAAATTTTGCTTAAAATAAATATTGACTTTGTCCCAAAATAATAGGATACTGAATATGTGGCAAACACAAATAATGAAGGGAACCATGCTTGTATCTTTACTATAACATTTCCATAGTAATACCATATGAGTCCATGTGTTTCTGGTATTTTTTTTCCCTACTCAGACATAGGAAGAGAGAAAGACACATATACAGATGATTCAGAACATGGGAATTATGATTCTCGTACAGATGAATCTCTGCTTATTAAAAGTACACCTACAAGACAGAAACCAGAACCTCGGACAAAGTCTTCATTGAAGGTAAGAGCTTTTACAATGTTTACATTATGTTTACTCTATTCTAATACCAGTATTAGGTTTGTTTAGTGACTGTTCAAAGTTACAACGGCACAGAAAAAAGTGACATGACGGTTTTTCACGCTTGTGACTGTTCCCACATCCCCCTGGTCATGTGATCAAAATTCAGATGCTTGACAATTGGTTTATATGTGTGATGATTGCAGTGTCCCAGGGTCACATGATCAACTTTATGACAAGAAAAGTCAATGGGGGAAGTCAGATTCACTTAACAACCAGTTACCAGCTTAACAACTACAAGGATTCACTTATCACCTGTGGCAAGAAAAGTCGTAAAATGGTGCAAAACTCACTTTACAAATAGCAACATAAATCTGGGGCTCAATTGTGGTCATAAGTCAAGGACTACCTGTAATAGCACCTAAATAATAGATTATTATAAATGTAATTCATGTAAACAAGAGCTAGTTTGGTCCAATGGCTAAGACACAAAGTTATCCACTGAAACCAGTGGACTGAGAGTTTTAGTCATGCCTTAGGCTTGCAAGCCAGTTGGGTGAATCTGGGTCAGTCATTCTCAACCACATTAGGATCAGGTAACAAGTTGGTTAGTCAATTCTTGTTACAACCAATGTTACCAATGTTGTGGGGAAATGCTAGGAAGAAAAAATGTAATCTATATAAACAACAAAGCCAAAGCAGATGAATCAAAAGACAAAGTTACAGTATATTAATTTTTGGAGTTGGATCATAAGAATGCAGTGGATAAGGCTATAATAGAACAATAAGTACCGAAATAGGAAGGGTTAAGATCTGTGGAGTCATGTTTATGTTAGGGAAGGGTCTGTGGTATTTTAATTGCTGGAGACTAATGTAATATAAATTGGAAAATGCGATAGGAAAACATATATTCATTTTATAGTCATTGCAATAAAGCAAATGTGGGTCAAAGTTCCTCCCACTCCATTTAAGTATCATTTAGAAAGTTTGCTATTTTATTCCATAATAAATGGTTCCCAAATTATTCGACATGTAATCATTTGTATAATTTTCCTCTTGAGTTTGTTTTCACATTCAAAGCAAAAGTGATAAAACTGCCAGGTTAATTGAAGGAAGGTATTTGCCTCTTTTCGGGTGTCCATTTTTCTTATCAAAATTGCTCTTAAGGAATGCTTTTGATCCCACTAACAAACGAAAGAAAATTATGGGTTTTTTTCCCCTGCAGAAGAGAAAATCCAGATCGGAAAAAAGTGGGGCATTTTATCTTGGGTTGGTCATTCAGAAATCCATTCAAATCTCTAGCCTGTTATACTTGCAGAATCACCTAACATATGGATGGTGCATGTGCCACTCTGTTCTCCTAGAATAACAAATACATCCCCTGAAACTACACGAAGTAACCAGAGAATGAATTGTTAGCACCCAACATCTCCATGTTTTTAGTCCTTTCTGTATACATTTGTCTGGCCATCTGTTGGTAGGCTTCACAAAGAGACTTAGGATTATCTCAGTGAAAAGATTTGTGTGATAGAGATACCATTCTCATTGGCAAAGAGCAGAGGCAGTGAAAATGTGCTTTGATGAGATACATTCCATTGCCCTGAAGTGTTTCTTTTTCTTCTACTTGTTACTCATGCTGCCCTTTCCCAAACCTTGTTGTTGGAGAAGCTGTGAGGGTATGAAAAACAGATCAAAGGGAAACAGCATTTGTTTAATTTCTACATGAAACTGCTGTGAGAGGTCATCCATTGGCACATGGTTAAGTATCATCACTATGCACACAATAATCAGTTGTATATCCGTGCCAATGTCATTATATATTTGGCCAGTTAAAAGATGCTGCCTCAGTTCTTTCCCAGGGTCTGGAGGATGCAGGATGAATAAGCTCAATGTAACTCTAGCAAGACTGAATCACTGTAAGGTTTGGGTCCCCTGCCAATCCAGATGTGGAGATTTTTCCACTTTTGATTCTGGATGGGTCTATCTTGATTTTTATGTAGCCAATGCACACTAATTCCTTATTTAAGCCTTCCTCCCAACCAGAATGGTTGCTCTTCAGCAAGCCATTTATTATTGGCAGATTTCCTCTTTGACAATACCATTCTTTCTTTTTCAGTTTAAAATTTCACCTAGCTATGATAATGAAAAATGATAGCTGTGCACATTTTTGCAATCACTTTTCCAACAATATGAGCCATGGTGTTTGTATATGCAGAGATGCACTATTATTCATACTATACTTTACCTTTTGCTGATGTTTAAATACAAAAGTATTAAGAGGAGAGACAGTAGTTTAAAAGGTATTAGAAATGATGTAAAGTACATCATGATTCCATTCTGAATCTACATATTTAGTCATTCATATTTCTCCTATTTGATGTTACTCCTACACTTTTACACCTACATACCTTGAGTTATTAAATAGCATAAAGTTAAAGGTAGAAAGCCACTAATAGCAAATAGCAGGTGGCATGCTATTTCTTTTCAATAGTTACTATGCTATTTCAAAACCAGTCAAAAAGGAATGTAGGTATCACTATAGAAAATCAAGCTGTATTGTAATGGTGAAGTTCTATACTTAGATATCCATGGGGCACTGAGTTCATTTACGTGTGTATAGAATTTCAGCTATAAAAGCTGCAAAGGAATGCAATAAGGAGCATAGACATTAGCATTATAGAGGCAATCAGTGGCTAAAAGAGACGTTTCATTCCCCTTTCTATTATCCATGTACAGAAATAAAAGCTTTATCATGACTAAAGTCATTTCATAAACTTTCATTAGAGACTCATTTCTGTAGCAACATCTGATAACATTCTGCACCTATTGCCTTAATCAACAAAAAAGGGGATCAACAAAAAAATAATCTAAAGGGGATTCTGTCCTTTACTGCCCAAAATATATTTGATAGGCTGCATTTTTTATAAATCACTAACAATTTCATCATCACCATCATCATCACCATCATCTTGTGTTATATGAACCCAGCCTGTGAAGTTAATTTATAGCTAATGCATTATGCAAATCTAGAATTTTGTCTTAACTGAAAATTTCTACTTCAGTTAAGTATGAGCAAGCATGTTATGCAAACAAATAATACTATACCAGCTGTATAAATATCAGTGGTAGCTTTCTGCTGTGCATCTTGGCATCTGTGCTTTCCTGAACTCCCAGTACAGGTAGTCCTTGGCTTATGGCCAGAGTGGGCATCAACATTTCCATTGCTAAGCAAGATGGTTGTTAAATGGGAATGACCAATTTTACAATCCTTTTGTCACAATTGTTAAGTGAATCTCTGCAGTTATTAAGTGAATCACATGATTGTTAACTGAATCTAGCTTCACCCATTGACTTTACTTGTCAGAAGATGGCTGGGAAGCTCATAAATGGTGACCATGTCCTAACCTGAGGATGCTGCAGCTGTGATAAATATATACAGGTTGTCAGGTACCCAAATTTTGATCACATGACTGTGAGGATACAGTGAGAGCCATAAGTGTGAGGACCAATCATAAGTCCTTTTTTCAGTGCCATTGTATTTGGCACTGAAACACAACCATTGTAATCAAATGGCTGTAAATTGAAGACTACCTAATATAATATTCTGTGGACCTTGTCCACTGCAAATAAATATGCACTAATATTATCCATGAAGGACTTCAGATTGGTAAGAGAAATAAAATGGTACCTCTGCCATAAGTTCTTCTCCCAGAACTAAATCACATATTAGTATGGCAGACCTGCTGATGAAGCCAAGTCTTTGCAGGCAAAGTTTTATATCTTCACAGAATATCATACATCAACACTGTTGTGATAAACTGCTGAATTGAAAGATTATTTATTGCTAAGAGAACTGCCACAATTCATCACATCCTATAATATTTCCTACAGTACTCCTTTCTTTGAAAGTCTGTTGAATAGTGATGTTTTGGAAGACATCTTCCTGAGTCAGCAGAAGCTCTAGATACTACTACGGTTTTCAGTCAGACCTGAAGTGTTGCATTAAGACACAGTGTGATGTATGTTCCCAGTTCACTGAGCTCAGAATAAATGGATATAGATTGTTATACAATTTGTCACAGGTTGTAAAAGTTCGGATTAATGTGGAAAATGCCAACTCCCTCATGATATTTAGTGCTTATATTTATAATATTTTTTTCAGCGCAGAGCTTAAAAATGAAACATGTTTATATTTTTAATTGAACTGCTTTTTACTATTATATATAAAATTAATTGACCTTGAATAATCTGCAGAAGATAAGCAAGGTCAGATCTGGTTAGTAAATGAATGGGAGCTCATCAGGAAACCCAAATGAAAAGTGTAAGCTCCACTGGGAATTTTGTTGGGGGGAGCAGGACAGAAAGCACTGAATGAAGGTAATTAATTCTGTATTGTTTCAAAGACAATTAGGTAGACCTGCCTACCTAAGTCACAGAAGTCAAGGTCAAGTTGGACTATTTAGCAATAAGACTTATACAGCCCCTCCCCCAGAGTGCTTTACAGCACTCTCTAAGTGGTTTGCACAGAGTCAGCATATTGCCCCCAAAAATCTGAGTCCTCAGTTTACTGACCTCAGAAGGATGAAAGGCTGAGTCAACTTGAGCCAGTCAGTATCAAACTCCTCAAAGTGGGCAGAGTTAGCATGCATCCTACTGACTGTGCCACCAGGCAGTGTATTTATTGCTACATACTGTAATAGTTTTTTTTTTTCAATTTTCATGGTACCACTACTAAAGAAAAATAAGCTTTCAAATGAGAGTTCTTTGAATTTTTTTTAGAAAGCATTGAGAAAAGCTTTTTTGTTAAACCAATTTAACCCTTCAGAAAAATGACTTATGTCTTTGATATAGTTGGCCCTAATATATTAAAAATTCAAAAAATTAATCTTGTACTTTTAAGTCTTCAAGTCCAAATATTTGAATATGAAAACTGCTTTCTTTTAAGATGTCAAACATCTTGAGGTATGACAGTTGATACACCATTTCAGTTTTTAATTTTAATCAAATAGTTGGCAAGAGAAGTTTTCTATGACAAGTGAATTTGCTCATCTGTCCTTTAAATAATAGTTACTCTGAATGTTTTAGCCTCACGAAGCAGCTTCCACCTGTACATTCTCAGCTTACTCATTTTCTTAGGTATAATAATTATAACATTTTGCCTTGAATGCTTTCAACACCCACCAAAATAACTGATTGTTGTCATATCAGATGTGATTTAGTGGTCCATATTTCAGCAAATCATATAATATAATTCATAAGGTTGTGAGGACCAGACTGTTACTTTAATTTAATTTAATTTAATTTCAGAATTTTTATACCGCCCCATCTCCCGAAGGACTCAGGGTAGTGTACAGCAGGTAAAATACAAAATACAAATACAAATACAATTTAAAACAATT
>JANHFJ010003690.1:33856-38856 GCA_032468195.1 Cerberus rynchops
ATGTTAAACAGGAGGGGCGAGAGAACCGACCCCTGAGGCACCCCGCATATTAGGGGCTTCGGGGTCGATCTCTGCCCTCCTGCCAACACAAACTGCGAGCGGCCAGAGAGGAAGGAGGAGAACCACCTAAGACATGGTCCCCAACTTTTTGGGCACTGGGGATGGTTCTGTGGGAAAAAATTTCCACGCACCAGGGTGGGCGGGGGCATAGTTTTGTGTACTGCCTATGAAACTTTGCTCACTTGGTGCTCTGGTTCCTAACAGGCCATGGACTAGTACCGGTAACGATACACTTCCTAGTTGTACTCTTCTGGGTCGATATATTTGCCTAATTTCTATTAGAAAACATTATAATATTCCCTGAAACAAAAATAATTCTCTACAATATGTAATCATGTTCACAAAATCATATTACTCGGTCAGTCCAGATAGACTTCAGCTTATGATCATTTGTTCAATGACTATTCAAAGTTATAGTGGTACTGAATGAAGGAACTTATCACCCATGATCAAAGTTATAACCATTGGAACACATCAACAGTTACATAATCTATCTTCCTCATGCCCCTTTGGCCCCTTGTCTTTCTGTGCTCGATTGCTCCAACTGACAGTCACTATTTCCTTGTTTCAATTGCTGCTGAGGTGTGCCCAATCTATTTGCTGGGCCAAGCTCAAACTGGGCATCAGCTGTGCAAAAAGAAAAAGAAAAAGAAAAAAAGACCAAAGCCACACTCTGAGCTTTGACATGCCCCAAATAACCCCATATCCCTTTGTGTTACATTCCTGGATTGGACTGGGCTGGGCTGGGCTGGCCTAGGCTTTGGCTGGGGAAAAAAAAAAGCCAAAAGCAGCCATAGAGCCATAATGCACAGTATGAAACACAAGGGTACTTTTTCCCCATAGCTGAAACCCAGCCCAGACCCACCACAAGGTCTGGCATGCCTTATCAGCAAAGAGAAGACAGCAAAGTTCAACTAGGTTGGCAGAACCCAAGGCAGTAAGGGTCTCATAATCCAGGGTTATGAAGCAACTGGGATTGGGACCAGGACTGATCTGGGATGGCTGCATTTTACCAAGCAGAGCTATTGGGGCTGTTTGCTATCCATCAAGAAAAGATACAGGATGGTCAAAAAGGGCAGAGGTGAGAGGTAAGATAAACAAGTAGGAAAAGCTGGTGGCAGTCTCTTACCTTATTGTGGTTCAAGGGTGGTGGGGAGGAACGAAGCTCAAAATGACTTGGACTGGGGTGTGTGATCATGTAATGACCTGCAATTCACAGTTTTCAGTGTGCTGTTGCTAAAAGCAATGTGACCATATGACCTCTTGCTTTACAATCACAGCGTTTAGCAATGGAAATTCCAATCCTAATTGTGGTTGTGAACTGAGAATCATGTGCATTCTGAAAGTAAAAAGAGAAAGGCAGTATACCATTCTGTTAAGTATACACAAAATAATTTATGCTTTCACAATAGGAAAAGTAACAATTTAAATTAATTTTTCCTGTTGTTAGGGTAGTTTCTTTTACTCTAGACAAAAATAGGCAACAATTGTTAATTTTTATCATTTCAGTCACTATGATGACAAGCCTAATGTAGCAAAGTCAGACTTTTAAAAGTAAGCCTAAATAACTTGAGATACTATTGAACCTAAAGCTTATGTGCGCTCTGTATTGTACATCAGATGCTTTTGTTTTTGTGACCTGCTAGGTCATTCTTTCAGAGTATTTCCTTATCTAAACGGAGAAACAAAATGACAATGAGCAGGAAAAAAAGTGTGGGAATGAATTGCCACCCCTCCTAAAGCAAGGACTCATCATATTGAGAAGAGAATAAAGGCACTCTGTGAGACTGCTCACAAGGAAGGAGTTACACTTTTCTAAATGAGCAACACTGGGGTTGCTTCAGTAGTGGAATTCAAATTTTTTTACTACTGGTTCTGTGGGTGTAGCTTGATGGGCGTGGCTAGGGGGTCATGTGACTGGGTGGACAGTGTCTATAAGCAGGGCAATAAAGATTAGGCTAGAAACAACACCAGAATGCTTTTTCCTGCCTTCCTTATAGGATTAACCCTGTAAAGTGGGAAAAAAACAAAAAGAGATTTCTTCTAACAACTGTGCTTAGAAATTGCTTAGAAAATTCACTACTGGTTCTAATGAACCTGCTAGAACCTGCTGAATTTCACCTCTGGGTTGCTTTATTAAAACACAACAGCAAGCTCACATCCCTCTAGTGAGAACAGCAACCTGTTAACTTCCACTCCATGTCCCTTGATTCTTGATCTGTGAATGCTGACTCTCAATTTACAATTCTTTTACTGTATTATGTATAATTTACAGCAAGGGTGTCAAACTTAAGGCTTGCGGGCCAGATGTGGCCCATGGAGTGCTTAAATCCAGCTCCCTGCTGCCCACCCCTCGCCAGCCTGCAGAGGAGAACTACAATGCTGATCCTGCCATCGAACAAATCCAATTTGATATCCCTGATTTACAGCAACTAGGAACTAATGTGCAAAAGTGTCACTTTCTTCAGCTTCTTTTTAAGGGCTATTCATTAACAATGCCCTGCTTCTTCCTCTTCCCCTTTCTCATAGAAAGAGTGAGAGGGAGGGAAATGGCTGTATTATTGAAGAGAATGCTCAGGTGTCTTGCCTTCTTGGACTTTGTCAGCCGACCCACCAGTAGTCATTGAGTGATGCACCTCCCTCTGGGTCTTCTGCCCATCCCTTTCTCTGAAGACTCCAAGTGTCCATTTACAGCCACCTATCTTCCCCTCCCCTATGCTGGGAGTCTAGTTTGTCTTTCTGTCTGGGATTTTGCTTCTGTTCTGCTAAGGGGATCCTCCCATCAACTTCTTCACCCTCTTCTTCCTCCTGGAGCCAGGAATTTGCAACTGTACAAACAAATTCTCCTGTACACAATATTTTCTTCTGATCAAATGCCTAACATAGTCTCTCCAGCAGCACATTCTGCAGCATTTGCTAAAGCATGGCAACTTACTTCTCTCTCTCTCTCTCTCTCTCTCTCTCTCTCTCTCTCTCTAACACACACACTTCTTCATACTTCTTCACAGATCAGAATAGCATCTTATTCCCCCAGCTACTATGATAGTGGATTTCACCCTGGGCTTAATCCCCAATACCTATATATATATATGGCTTGATCAGTGGAAATGCTATCTACAGTTTCCCCACAAAAATTCTGACTAGCATATGGGTCAGCTCATCAACTGCACTCTATATATGAGTTGCTTCTCCCCCATTTTCCTCTCACTTGCTGACTCATGCCACCATGCCAGGCCACTAACTCCATATCCACACATGAATAGGTACGTATGAAATAGGATAGAGAGAAAAAAGCAGATAGAAATATGGGAAGTGAAAATAGCAATCTTCAGAGATCAGACCAACAGGCTTGAAAGTCTGAATTCATGAGTGTGACTATTCCATAGGGTTATAAGTGGAATCAATGGAAAATAGAAGGTGCAGAAGAAACAAATACCATGATCGGAGAGAATGAAATATACAGTCATGCTATTGTCTACCTAATATGAGTTTATTGAAATATCTGTGAAACTAAAAACAAATAACATAAGTTGGTTGACATGAAAACACCAGTTACTACTAAAGCATCACATGCAATATTATTATTTAATTATGCATTCTGTCTCTTATTACTCTTATTAACAACCCATTTGCTGTATGAGAGCTTCCCAAAATCTACCATACTCTTAAGTTCGGTAAATGGATATCTTTCTGTGCCACCAATAGGACATTATAATTGTTATTGTTTCTTAGATTTAGAGGCCACCAATTCCTGAAGTTTCTGGGTAGCTTACAAAGGTGGAAGAATTTATAATATAATAAAAAAGAAAACATGAACATCAGATAAAAATACATTAACAGCAGCTAAAAAATTGCTAGAATTCCATAGAAATCTTAAGCCTGAGAACTGAGCCTTCAGAGATTTACAGAACATTTGAAGGGGTGGGAATCAGAGGTGAAATTCAACCAGTTCCGGCCTATTCACTAGAACTGGTAGTAAATTTTCTAAGCAGTTCGGAGAAGTGGTTGTTAGAAGAAATTTCCTTCCCCCCCCCCCCACTTTACAGGGTTAATCCACCCAGCCATACCCACAGAAACAGTAGTAAAAAATTTTGAATTCCACCATTGGTGGGAATGCACAAGATGGACTTCAAGATATCTGTTTAACTGAAGGAATCCAGAGTACATTCACTCTGTCGAATGTACCAGATAGGCATAAACTATTGGAGACAGGAACCTCCTCAAATAACAAATAACCAGGCCTGTGCCATGAAATCAGTGCCTTGACTTGTACTCATAAATTAACAATGCAGTGTAACTTGTTACAGTTATAGAGCTCTTCTGAGTCAAGGGTTACCTTTTCAGTAAAAGTCTGATAACTTTATTTTTTAAGTAGACAGAACATAGCTCAGTCTCTAGAAAACATCATTCAATAAATGGTTTCTAATGCTTGTCTGAGATAAATACGGAAGCTTGGAAATAATAAGAGGAATTTTCATCCTCCTTTATAGTAAGTTAATTAAGTTACAATTTCTTAAATTATTTGAAATGCTTCTTCCTAGATTTTTCTAAGTTGCTATTTATGAGATAAACTATCAATTGATCAATCTATTCTGATTTTTTTTATGTCTGCCCTCTCTTTAATTCCTTTCCCAGCTGTCTACCTTCTATTCACCTTCCTTAATGATGTCTTAACCCAGAGAGGCAAGGATTGAGCAAGCAAATGTTGACCCTCTGCTCTCCACCTATGTTATTCATGTGCTTGAGAATTACAAACAGAAAATCATCTGCATGAACAGGACAAGCAGTTGATAAGTGTTCCTCCCTATAACTTGCTGTAATACTGGAGTCCAAGCAACTAAATTAAAATTCCATTCAAGAGCTATAAGAAAATCACTAGGAAAATCCAGGTCGGTCTGTCTGTCTGTCTATCTATCTATCTTTAGGGTTCCTCTCTTATA
>JANHFJ010003690.1:41356-44429 GCA_032468195.1 Cerberus rynchops
ACGCCCAGGTTTAGGATTAATCTCTTGGTCAGTTTTCTTGAGATGGTGGGTTGGTGGTTCCTCATACCCCCTCAGTGGGCATTTTTGGCATTGTATTTTTTTCTGGGTATTTCAGGATTTCTCCTGATTTTTCTTTCTGTTTTAACTATGTAAACTGCACAGCATTGTCTCAGGTTGAGCAGTCTCTAAATTCAAATAAATAACTGTAATACATTCTTTTTCCACTGCATGCCATGATACTGCCTTCATCTCATCCTCATGTTTCTGACACTGTCCAAAGGCTGCTTCAAGGGATATAAAATCTGTTAGGCTTTATCTTCCATTACTTTGAAAGGAACTCAGGTGACTACAGTGACTTGAATCTGACACAGTAAAAGCACAATAAGGGTTTGCACCAAATTTCATGCCAGTATAGTTTTCTACCAAGTCCAGGATGCATAAAGAGACCTTTGAGAAAAGGAGTTGCAGCAGCTCATAAAAGCTTCGCACCAATAGCTAGACCAATGCAACCTCAAAAGTAAACATTTTTTGCTTTGGCATACTTAAATAGATGGGATGACAATGCTAGCCTAAAAAGAGGCAATGGATATGCTCACCACCCCAAGTGACTATTCCTACCCAACCACTATATGCAAATACCAGTCCATCATCAAATTTCTCTTTTTATGTAAAATTATTAAAAATGTTGTGGAGCACTGGACACAGACATTTTTGTCCACATTCCTTCATTCAGGGCTTATATGCAGACAAGGAATGAAAATTTTGTTGCTCACACTTGTGGATGATTTATGGATGACATATGGTAGGACTTAGATTGAGGGATCTATACTTACTTAATTTCTTAGCAGCATTTGATATCATAGTGTCCGTTGGGCCAATCTGCAAGGCTGGAGATGAAGCACTGTCATTATTCTTCTATGGTTCTACTCTTTTCTGAATGGGTAGAATTCCAGACAACTTTGACATTAATATTAATCCGACTATGTGATCTGTTGGTGTTCTGATTTACTTTTAAATAAGGTCATTGGGATTCCTTGTAGAAAGTAGCATACAAATCCATGTCTAAATATATATGTTTTCAGATTGCAGATAACTTTGTTCAGTTTTCACCCATTCAGTGACCACTCAAAGTTATGAAACCATTTTTGCTGTGATTGCAGTGTCACCAGCTGATTGTAATTTGGGCACTTAGCAACTGGCTCATAATTATGACAATCCCAGCATCCTGCAATCATGTGATTACCATTTATGATCTTCACTGCTGGTTTCAGACAAGCAAAGTGGGCAGGAGGTTGGAACTCGGGTTGTTATGTTATATGAACACAAGACACTTTGACCATGCAGAATTTGCCTAACAATGATAACCAGAAATATTGCGTAAATCAAACTGCTGTCATAAATCAGTGAGATTACTTGACATCATGCTTTATGACCACGTTACTTACTAACAAAGTTGCTGGTCCCAATTACCTTAGTTAAATGTAGCTATAGTTTGGATTCTAATACTTTTCAAAAGTTTAGCTCACGTCAGAACAAACTGAACATTTGAACTCTCTTACACTTGATAAATCTTAATAATAGAAGAACTCCTAAAGTATCAATTTTTCCAGACTGATACTTTTGGACACATTTGCAGTTGATAAATGTAATTTTCAGAAGATGAGCCTTGGTGGTTAGAGTGCAGTACTGCAGGCTGCTTCTGCTGACTGCCGGTTGATTGCAATTTGGTAGTTGAAATCCCATCAGACTCAAGGTTGACTCAGCCTTCCATCCTTCCAAGTTGAGTAAAATGAGGACTGAGATTGTTGGGGGCAATATGCTAACTCTGTAAACTGCTTAGAGAGGGCTGTAAAGTACTGTAAAGCGAATATAAGTCTAAGTGCTATTGCCATTGCTATCCACTTTTAGAGAAAATGTTCTTTGTAAATTCTAGCACCTCAGTGCAATCGCAGGAGAATTGGAAAATTCTCCTGTGGAAGAACTTCATGTCATATATTGCTGCACTTCAGGCACTGAAAGTTTCTGATTTTAAAGTCTTTTATCAGATTTGGCTGATATGGCAACTGTATTTCTTTGTAGAAGAAAAACACTTTTAAAACTGATATGCATATGCTCCCAAGAATTCATTTTCATAAAAAGTCTGTAGCATATGAACTGACCACACCTCTCTTAGAACTGCAGTTTTACATTCTGCCAAAATAGGTGAAAAACATACCAGTATAATTTTGGGAATAGAGGAGGCATGAAGTTTGTTGTTTATTTATTTTTGCAACCGGATAAATTAATGGATTAATGATGAAAGTTATCCTTCATATGGCTGTGTTATATTCTGAGCACCTTTTTCAATAGAGAAAATGAGTTGATCTTTTGAATCTTCCTTACATTCCATAATTTTGTAATTTTTAAAACCAAAAATAAGTATAAATGTTAAGGACTTCAAGAATCCTGAGTTTCTAAATGAAATTAGAAAGATTATATTTACATCATTAAATAAATTTAAAATTGATGATTAAAAATATTAGGTTAGCTTTGTAGAGCTTACAGAAAATCTAGTGTTGATGTGTTTTCAAAAAAAGGTTAATAAAAACAGATTATCTTCTTTGGTATATCAAATATAATTGAGCCAAATAAGATTGCTATCAGCATTTCTAGACATGTTTTAATTCTACAAATGCTCTGCCTTATTCACAAAATTTTGCATCACCTTCTATTTGTAATCCTCCTGCGT
This sequence comes from Cerberus rynchops, assembly GCA_032468195.1. Classification (NCBI taxonomy): domain Eukaryota; kingdom Metazoa; phylum Chordata; class Lepidosauria; order Squamata; family Homalopsidae; genus Cerberus; species Cerberus rynchops. The sequence continues at coordinate 44,085 of JANHFJ010003690.1, forward strand.
TTACCCACTGCTTCATCCATCTGTTTTCTTACCACAAAAATCCATTAAGAAAGGAAGACAGAATAAGTGTACACTGTCCTCAGGTTATTAGACTACAGGGTCATCTATCTTAAAATGTGCTAAAATAAAGGTAATTCCCTTTGATTTTAGACATACATAAGTTCAAGGAAAAGGTGCTAAAGGTCTTGTAGCAGCCAAAATAAAATAGATAACCACTGGATAGTAGGAATGATGGAGAAAGTTACTCATTTGGATTTTGATACAAACATATTTATTTATTTATTTATTTATTTATTTATTTATTTATTTATTTATTTATTTATTTATTTAATTTAATTTAATTTA
>JANHFJ010003692.1:101921-115676 GCA_032468195.1 Cerberus rynchops
CCTGAGCTAGCCATGTTGGCTCAGGAATTCTGGGAGTTGAAGTCCACAAGTCATGAAGGAGCCATAATTGCCCACCCCTGTACTAGACTCTCACTAGATCAGAGCTGTCAAACCCACAGGCCAGATGCATCATGTGCTGGCCCTGCTCCCACCTGGTTTAGCGAAGGGGGGAAAAGTCCCGACATGTCAAGTGATGCTGTCGTGTTATGTTATTGTTTTAATCAATCATGTCTAACTCTTGGCAACTTTATAGGCAAGTGCTCTTCATTCTACCCTGTTAAGTACCAATTTCTTTCTGTTGTTGGAATGTATCAGTTTTGATGTTATCAAGCCATCATGTTCTTTGCTTCCCCTTCTTCTTTGTCCACTAACCATTCATTGACTTCTCCAATGAATTTGCATGCATGACATGGCCAAGTAAATAAAATAAAGTAGCCTTGTGAGATACACACACACACACACACACACACACACACACACACACACACACTCCATCTATAGAATAATGCGGGAATGAATGTAATGTTCTGGTAGGTGTTTCTTCACAAAACAGGAAATAAAAATGTGTGGTAAGCCTCTACTAAGCCTAATCCACTTATTTACTATTAAAATAAGATAACTTATTTTACTATTAAAATAACTGGCAAAAGAGATGCAGAAGTGTTTGATGAAATAGCTAAAAACTCTATTCTTTCTTCTAGCAACTCACTAATGGGAATAATAAAAGGATTAAAAAAAATAAGGGACAGGTTGAAGGGAATTGTCAGTGCTACAAGCAGTGTAAAATTTATTTTGCCTAAATAAACTAACACAAAGAGAAAGAAGATCAGTTTATTACAGCACAAGAGGATAACAGAACTGGTAATGTTTAGGGTGTTCATGTTTTCTCTGATAAAGAAAAATCATGCCTTCTACCATGATCATTGCAATCATGGTCATTTTCATGGCTGATGGACAGACAGACATAAGATTGTGGGGTTTTTTTCTTGATGTTGATGTTTTTTCCTCTATCTAGACTTCGCCTCAAATACCTTCTCAGATAAATTCCCAATGAATTTTGGATTGTCATTGAAAATTAGACATATTCCACCATCATTATATGATACTTTTCTGCTGAATCTGCACAGGTTCTGCAGGCCACAGAAAAGAGCTTTAGGAATTCCATTCTTCTTGGTGTGTGTGTGTGTGTGTGTGTGTGTGTGTGTGTGTAAGTAACATTGGAAGGCACACACAGCCTTTTTCATGAGTGAGCAGTGTGAGGACTAAGATGAACTTCCCCTGGAGATCCGCATTATTACAGATCTCCGGGTCTTCCGACGCACCCTGAAAACCCACTTATTTCAACTTGTCGGCCTGATACCTCGAGGGTTAAATTAATTTTAATGATTTTTAAATTATGTTTAATTGTCGATTTTAAAGTAATGGAGTATTGTTAAATTGTTAATTGACTTTTAAAATTTTTAAACTTCTTAACTATAATTTTAAATGGATTAGCCGCAGATTTAATTGTTTTAATTGATTTTTAATGATTTTTTTGTGTTTTGTGTTTTATTGATGGCTGTACACCGCCCCAAGTCCCTCTGGGAGAGGGGCGGTCTATAAATTTAATAAATAAATAAAATAAATAAATAAGATACTAAGATTTAGGAGAGATGCTTTTAACAGGGCAAACAAAAAATTGACAGAGTATGTCTAGCTTAAGAAAGAGAAAGAGTGACATGATGGTAGTCTTCCAATATTTGAGAAGGTGTCACACATACAAGGGGTCCACTTATTCTCCAAAGCACCTGAGGCAGAACAACAGCTATGGTAAATGGATGGAAGTTTATCAAAGAGAGATTCAATCTAAAACTAAGAATAATTTTTCTGACAATGAGAGCAATTAATTAGTGGAATGGCTGGGCCTCAAGGAGTTGTAGGTACTCCATCACTGGAGGTTTTAAGCTCTTGGAATAGTATAGGGTTTCCGGCTTCAGCAGAGGGCTGGACTAGAAGACTTACAAGGTCCCAGCCAACTCTGTAATTGTGTAATTCTGACATTTTTTTCCAGGCATTTTTATACCTTCAGTTATAGTACTACCAAAACTGTGTTTCTTCCTGAGGCAAAGTTATGTCATAGACTGTGACCCATTAAGAATTTGAGTAATAAATATACTACTAAAGAAACATCCTGCCCATAGAATTGCCAAGATATAAGGCAAAGCTGAATATACTCCTCTACCAATCACCCTGATTATATTATTCAAACAAAGCAGGGAAAGGAAGAATTCCTGGAGTCAATAGGTTTCTGGATATTATTCATATTCTTGAACAGTTTTCTCAATCTGGTTGGAAGTTGCAATTGGAGTCCAACATACTTGGTGGCAATTGGGTTGGAGAAAAATTGTATTTTTATGAGAATGGTGTTATGAAGACAAGTTACCACTTGCCAAACTATATCAAGGCTGGCTTAAGACAATTTGTTACTTCTCTACTTTGTAATAAGTCATTAGGATAAGTCTCCTGCAGAGCAATTTTGCCAGGGATGCTGGAGTCTACACTTTCATCTTCCAGCGCTCTATAGGCAGTTCTCAACATACAACCATAGTTGGAAACATAACTTCCAGAGGTAAGGGATACTGTTGTTAAGTGAGTGGTGCCCAATTTTACATCCTTTTTCCTATGTCCATGAGTAAATCCAGTTTCCCCCATTGACTTTGCTCATCTAAACCAGCTGGGAAGATTGCAAATGGCATTCATATGACCTCAGGAGGATGCTGCAACCATTGTAAATACATGCTGGTTGCCAAGCATCCAAATCACAATGATGAGACCATGAGGGATACCGTGATGGTTTTAAGTATGAGAACAACTTGTAAACCAGTTTTTTTCAGTGCTGTGAAACTTCAAATGGTTGCTAAACAAATTATCATAAGTTGAGGACTACTTATATTGGTGCTAAAGAAAGACTGTCTTATATTTTTGAGGTGCTTTTTGGGGACAAGGTTCTATGTTATCCAAAGCTGTTATTCTTCTTGGACACAAAATCCAATCTCCCTCAGTCAGAGCTGTCAGTTCTGATGTGGGTTGACAGAAGACTTACTCCATTTTAAGAGGGCACCATCTTGAGGAGATATAGTAAAAAATGGATAGTCATCATTGCACGTTATACCTTTGTACAACTTCATATACAAAACTTTAAAAATCCAGTTTGTTTTAATAATTTCCAGCAGGCACATTAGTCAGGGACAATGTAGCAAAGGAACAACAAAATATTGATGGTATCTCCCATACAGCATTTCTCTCTTTAAAAGAATAGAATATCTAAAGCAAAATGTCATACTAAAAATAAATACAGTACTAAAAGTCTTTTTACCAACATCTCTTTGCTTCAGTTTTTTGCAATACTGGCAACATATTTGAAAAGCACATGACACACAAAGCTGATACATTGCATTCTTATATTACTTCCATATCAATGCAGTTGTGATGATTCCATTCAAGAAATGATTTGATGAGCACTCTGAATAGATAACTGCTTTCAGAACTAATTCCCAGTACAATATGATATATTCATCTACATAGAAACTCTTTTCCTCAATTATTCAATATAAAAACATTTCAACACTATGTATGCAGAAGTATTCTACAACCTTTGTGCCACAGGTCCAAAGGTATACAGATAAAAGTCATGTTTTCCATACTGCCCATTGAAACAATATTGCTAAGATATCAGGGTTAATTAGAAATATTTCCAGTCATCATTTCTACAAATTGATTTTCAATTTAAGATTCTTATGAAATTTCCAACAGCAGTGACAGTTATTGTAGTTTCCAGTTTTTACTCTAAATTTGCTCTGGGAAAGTAGCGAAAATGTTATTTGACTTCTTCTGTTATCTGGACATTTATTCTGCCACTGTATGCATAGTGGCAATAGGGTTAGAGAACACTCTGTGGTTAGCCAACCTGATAGATTGAGTACTCAAGATGATAATTTGACAAGGAACTTTCTGAAGTTAGGTAAAATTCTGACTTTTCTGAGAAAACGTAAGGACAATTGAAAAACAGTTTATATGGCATCTGAAATGGCATTGAACAATAAAATAATTTTCCCAGACTCAACCAATATAGTGGAAGTAAACTTTGTGGAGTTCTGAATTAAATGTATATAAGAACGAACTTCCAAATACACACATTGACATTATAAATCTGGATGTAGCTAGTGTTGTTGTTTGGGTGGGGTGTTGGAAAATAACATCCAAAACAAAATGCAACTTTAGCAAAATTCTTCTAATTGAATATTAAGGGGCACACTGCTAGACCCACAAAATTGAAGAAAACATTGCTAGACCTGGGAAAATAAATTTGTAGGTTATTATCTGCTGTTATGCAGATTTATCTGAAATTAACAGGGCAATTCCTTTTTAGAATAAATCCTGGTCATATTGATTGTAGCAAGCTGGGACACACAGTAGAGAGTGAGTTGTTCTTTTTGTACACTGGTCTATCTTGTTGAAGTCCACAATCTTTGTGCAGTAGACATAACCTCTTCCTTTCTCTGTTACAAAATTATTGCAAACTGTCAAGTTTTAAAAACCCTTGAGGTTTGTTAGAAAAAAGGGGGAAGGAAGGACAAAATTATAATTATTATTCTGTGACTGTTGGGCCTCCTAAGAAAGAGATTTCTGTATGCTTGTTTTTTTGTATATTCATTCATTCATTCATTCATTCATTCATTCATTCATTCATTCATTCATTCATTCATTCTTCTTAACTTTTGTCTCACTTGATAGTAAGGTCTATTCTTTTGCACTGTACTTGTCTACTCCACACAACAAAGCCATCAATATATGATGTATTGAAGTTTTGTCAGCTGTCTTGTTGCAGACCTGACCTGCTTAGTGAATGATTGGCCCGAGATCACCCATTGGCTTCCATGCCCGAAGTGAGTAGAACCACAGTCTCCATGCTCCACGTCTAACATCTTAACTGCTACATCACACACACATAGGCTCACAAAGGCTTTTATAGTTTGTAATGACTCAAGCAGTTTCTTGGACTTTGGGTGATATGCATTCCCTGCTCCTCCTAGGACTTAATGAATACTATAAGCTTGTTTACTGTGAAGCTTTACAAGGGTCTGCTCAAAGTTTACCCTTATTGAAGATTGACAAGTCTTTAATAGCAGCTTCAACTGCATGCAGACACTGATTTTGCATGACATACTGTATCAGAAACTTGCCAAGCACATTTTAGCCTGTCTTGTATGCACAGCCTGTACTGTATTCCTGTTTTACACTTCAGCGTGTCTTGTAACACCTAGAAAGTTGTGTTAACTAACTAATTGGCTATATGTGCTACGGGAATCTAGTTATTAAGAGGCAAAAATGTTTATACAATTTGGTGCACTCTGGAAATATTGGAATTCAAATGTTCATAATCTACAGGTTTCATAAGAGTCTTCATAACTGAGGGTTAAATGCACTGAAACCCAATTCATAAGGCACTAGTTTGTGGAACACTGCACTAGCTGGCTTTTGCACAGCTTTATTTTTGTGAGGTTGAATGTAATGAGAGGAAGAGTCAACAAAATGGCATGTTCTTGGCTCTCAAAGTAAAGTTTGTATTTTGTTTTATTTTTTGTTCTTCTCTAAGAGGCTAATATCATAAAACAGGGGCATGAAATTCTTTATTACAAAGTTCAGCATTCTTCCTTCTTCTTTCCCATCGGCAATATCTTGTTTGAAAGATAAGATTGTTGCCTGTGTTTGAACAGTAGGTATGTTTATAAGTCAAAAGGGAATTTTTATTACTAGTGTATTGGAAAGTCTTCCAATACACATATATGGCAGCAAGCTTTGAATAAATTATTATACGTGGCAGAACAGTATTTCAGAGGCTGGAAATTTCCCTTTATCACTCATTGCTGGGATGGATGTATTGAGATGTGAATTATGGGGTGAGAACAGGTTTCCAAGACAGACGCCTATCTGTGAAATGTAGGAGGGCATATTCTGTCCTTGATTAGAGACCTACATTTTCAATTATTACTATGTTCTATGTCTGGACTGAATGTATGACAAACAGGAATTGTTGCAGAACAAAAGCTTTTTTGTTGCTCTCCTTACATGGAATTGTTACATGTGGAGCATATTGTACCATAATGTTATTTCCTTTGTCTTGGATTTGCAGTCAAAGAAACTTTGACCAGCATGAAGAATATCCCAGGCTTTTTGGCCTTGACCAACAAGGATGAGAATGAAAAATGAATCTGACCAGGAACAAGAGCTTTACAATATGAGGGATGGTTGTTTGTAAGAGCCCGGCACCCTCAGGGAAATCTTTAGAATATAGAATATAGAGAATAACAGAGTTGGTAGGGACTTTGGATGTCTTCTAATCTAACCCCTGGTCAGGCAGGAAATCCTATACCATTTTGGACAAATGGTTATCTAATCTCTTCTTTAAAATTTCTAGTGTTGGAACATTCACAACTTCTTGAGACAAGTTATTTCACTGATTAATTGTTCTAACTGTCAGGAAATTTCTCCTTAATTCTAGGTTGCTTCTCACATTGATTAGTTTCCATTCATTGCTTCTTGTGCTGACCTCATGTGCTTTGGAGAATAGCTTGACTCCCTCTTCTTTGTGGCAACCTTTGAGATATTGGACCACTGCTATCATGTCACCCTTAGTCTTTTTCATTAAACTAGACATACTCAATTTCAGCAACCATTCTTCATATGGTTTAGCCTCCAGTCACCTAATCATTTTTGTTGCTCTTCTCTGCATTCTTTTTAGAGTCTGAACATCTTTTTAACATCTTTTTCTTTCCTTGATTTGCTTTAAAAATTTAACTATATTATAAATTTTCTGTCTAAAATGTATATCAAAGTTATAACACAAGTTAAAATAAAGTATCCGGCTGACTCCCTTTTGCACAGAAAATACATTTCACCAATTCTAGAAATGTAGAGGGTGCTGATAGGCATTGATTCATTTAGCTACTTATTCTGAGCAAAAGTCTATATTTGAGAAACTATTAGGGATCCTGTTCCACAAAATGGATTTCTGCTCAGAATAAGAGTTCCTATGTAAATTCTGGTCTTATCACATCAAGATTTTCCAGGCCTGCTTGACTGCTATGGTTGCTTGGCTGCAATGATTCTCAGATCTGGATTTCATAGTAGTACTACATTCCAGAAGGTTTCTCACATTAAGAGGTTAACAAAACCATAATGCCTTAGTAAGTGTTAGATCCGAAATCCCCGTGCATTTAGGTTAAAGAAAACACTCAGACGCGGGTCAGTATAGATGCCCACGAGGGTGCCCTTTATTTCTCGCTCGCGAGTAAAACTAACGATGTGCTGACAAAAGCTGAAGATGCAGGTGGGCCACTAGTTTTATATCTTCCCGCAGCTCCACCTGTCACTTACTTCATTGGCTGGCACGTCCTGTCCAATCAGGACTCTTCGGGCCGGCAGCCAATCAGCTGTCGGCCCGTAACGCAGCGCGGGAGGACCAGAAGGCTCTGCCCACGCATGCGCAAACATAACAGTAAGAGTTGCAATTCTTACATATTATGATCATTTATCCCTAACATATCTCATAATTCTTATTATTAATTTATTTCTGGAGTGCCCATTTAAGTCTATTCTGTTCCATTCTGACTTTTGAATCATCCCAATTTATTTATTTAAAACATTTATGTTGCAGCCCATCTTAAACCAAACTCTGATTGGCTCACAATACAAGGATAAAAATGATATGTAGAAACTATGAAATAAAAACAGTAAAATAATCAGGAAAGTCCAAAACACCTTTTAAAACTATAAAACCTCTTCCTAAGGAACCCCTGGCACAATTTGGGAAAACAGACCTCAATATACTGCAAAATGTTTGGCATGCCCCTCTAGCTATGCATTCCTGTCTTAGAAAAAAAATACTTATCAAGATTTTTTTCTGGTTTAGATTCCGCCCCTGGCTAGACCAGGAGATGTAGGATGATCATGGCCTTCTTCCATTTGATTCCTGAATTTCTTAGATCATGGAATCTTTTGGGAGCAATGGAGAGAGTTGAATGTTAGAGGCTTTGTAATTATTCTGCTCATACTTTGATGCTATCAAAATATGATATTAGGAGATATCCTTTCAATCCTTCAAGACATCTTCAGGGGAAGAATGTCCTCAAGATATTTCTTATCTACCATATAATAAACTATCTATATAAAGCTATTGAAAAGTAATTATTGATATATGAGCTTGGAGTGGGACACCACCAGTAGAGTACATAATATTTCCTGGAACTCTTGACAAGGGTATCTCCAGAGCACTGTGGCTGGATGTGGGAAAAGAGGCTGAAGTTGAATTTGGACAAAATTCAATTACTGTTAATTTCAGGGGTTAGATTTCAGAGTCCAAGGAACCTGGCTATTTTGGAAATGGCTAAATTTCCTGAGAGGTTTTCCCAGGTCTAGACAGCCACATAACATTTGTGACAAGGCTGATCTTTTATCAGCTTGATTGGTAAACTGGCTGCACCCTTAACTGGAAAACAGAGACCAAACAGAGACCTATGATGTTGGTAATTGCTTTCTGAGTCTAATTTAAAAAATTCACTGAGATGCAGTGATTTATTTAGGAATGAGGCCCAAGTTACTTGCTGTTCCCAATGCACTGTTGGGTCCTCACCCAACGCTTCTGCAGTTTCTGCTACCAAGTATAACCATCAAAGTAACATTTGCATTTTCTGGGTGTGACTGTTATTGTGGAATAAACCATCTTTGCAATTGAGGAAAGAAAACATTGTGTGCAAGAGACCCGACACGTTTACTTATTGTGAGAAGAACAACACAAGAAAAATTGTGATCCTTTCTATCGATCCTCTTGCACTTTTGAGTTCAATAACCTCAATATAGCTCATGTTTGCCGATTCACATTAAATGCCCTTTCTCTTAAAAAAAAAATACAATAAATAAACTCTATGAATGGAGATAACTCAACATGTGCACGAGAATCTGGAGGCCCCTATTTACATCTGTGAAAAACTGAAATGTTCTCTTACAATGGGAAGTCGATAAAAAAGCAAGTTAAGCGAACTATTAGCAATCTGGCACTACATTTCCCATGATACATCGCGACGCGGCGCATGCGACGGTTTGCGATTATACTCCACCCCGCTTCTTAACACGTGGGAAGCATCAAAAGAAAGATCTTCCGGGGCAGAATGCTGCAGAGAATAGTGGTGAGGGCAAATGCACGTGTTGAAAGCTTTGCGGGAGCGGGTCACATTTGGCAATGACCTAGGGCGCTCGGATGGGGGAGTGGAGTGGGAAATAAGCCACTGAAAAGATCTTTGGTGGGAAACATTCCCCTCCTTGAACTTATTGAAGTATTCTGGGAAATAAGAAACGGCGTTAAATAATGGAATGTATATATTTAAACCAAAGAAATCTCACTCTCCCCAACATCTAGTTTCCAAGTATTACTTGTCAGATATTTCTGAAAACCAGAAGCAGGATATAAAATGAATCTTTACCACCCCACCCCACCAGACTCGCAGTGCCAGTGCAACATATGTACATACCTGTGGAATAATGTATGCGTGTGTGTGTGTATGTGTCTATATATATTTCCTGGGGTTAGGGATTTGTTTGTAAGTCTGGAGATGTATTCTGTATTTGAATATATTCTGTGTTTCTGTGCTTTGTGTGATTGTACCATTGGATACTCATTCAATTTCGCTGCCCGCATGTTGTGCATGGACAATAAAGGATTGAACTGAATTGAATTGTTTAATCTCTTTGAAGATACTCATCTAATGGTTTTGTGGCAGCATAGATAATATGGTGCAAGATGGTATTATTTTCTCTCTTGAAATCTTCAAGTATACAATGATTAGAGGTTGATCGTTATGCAAATATATAACTTAGATTACCTTTTCTCATCTGTCACTGTGCAGATGAGAATTATGGGAGCAATTTGATGTATATCTGGATCATGTCAGATTATTCTTACAGGGTGCTCTTTATGATTTTATACAATATGTCATCCTCATAAATAATTTTCTGCCCTTCTAAATGGTAGGCCAGAGTTACTTTGGTAAGTCAGGTGGCATACAAACTGATTTAAAAGAGCACATTAAATTTTTCTACATTAAAAAAAACCCAGGTAATTTTTTGCTTAGCTCTTTGACGACTTTTCACTTGGGCAAGGTATTTTGCTCCCCTTATACTTTCAGGATGTGAATTTGCGTTTCTATATCCCTGTAGGTAGAGTGGGCAGGGGATAAGTTTTTTGTTAACTTTTGAGAAAGAGACACAACTAGGAATGAGAACCAGGCTGAGATGATAAATCAAAAATGGTAGACAAACGAGAATGTATTTAACTACTACTCTTCTTCCTAGCACCCTATACAGCTGGGATGCCAGAGGCTCTCTTTGTCCCGGAAGCTCCATCAAACTCCCAGGAGTTACATTCCTCTTATCCCTATTGTAGTGGAACAGACGGTAAGTGGGCATCATTTTCTAAATAATATGACAAAGGAAGCAGGCAGAAAATTAGACTATTTTCTGTTGGTAGGTAACATTTTACTTCAGGCACATGGTGTGGACACATCTAGGCAAAATTATCGGAGATCTAATAACTTGAAAATTCTTCAGAAAATTAAATATTATTGCAGATAGATTGATGTCATTCCATTCCTTTTATATTCCTTGAAATATTCCTTATTGAATGATGAGATAAATTATTGCCTGTATATTTTGCCTTCTATTGCCTTTCATTGTTATGAAAAAAAAATCATGAATGAAACATCCAGTTACCAGGATGACAGAAAATGCACTAACTCTGCTTAAGAATCCTTGATAGCTGGAAAGTTCTGTTTTGATCGTTGATCCTTTTTTCAACTCCTTTATACATAGCTCGGTGATATCTTTCAGGGCTGCTTAACTCTAATTCTATATGAAGAATCTTGCCTCAGTTAACCTGAGCAGTAAACAGTTTATTTGAGGTAGTGTCAGAGTCTTCTTGCAGAATATCCGGGTTCTTCACTTTTGTATTTGGAGTGTACTTGTCCTGACATTTAGGCTGTTTCAGGGCCGTGGTGAGCGAGCCTATGACATCTACTCCCGCCTTCTGAGAGAGCGCATTGTCTGTGTGATGGGACCGGTAAGTGTATGAAATATTTCCACAGTAATCAATGACCAGACTGTCCAATTTTGAGGAATTTGTTTATACTGAAGAATAGGTTTCTACTATTCATAAATGAAAAATATGTGGGTGATGCTTGCTGAAAAATGAAGCCCGTAAAAATAGTTTGAGAAAGCCTCCTTATACCAACAAACAAGTCTTGGGCTGTTCCGTAACTAGCAAATCCAGAGGAAATTATGCAGACTTAAAAAAATAAGCAAAGTTTTGTATAAGCATATATAGTACAGAATTTGAAGTATTTTAGCTATATTTTTAAGCTCTAAGTACATGTAGTATCAATTTTCTTTAGGTAATTGATTTCCAAGTATTTACTTTAAATGCCCATTAAATTTTAAACAATGTTTGCCTTTGAAGGCCCAGTTCCATCTTGTAACCAACTTTTCTGTCTTTAGAGGGACTGAGCTGGTGAGATTCCTTTCCTGGCTTTGGGCTGGCCACTTCAAAGAAGGCAAAAAGATTGGCAAATTGAATTTACTATAATCCATATAGTATGTCTATATGTAATCCATTGCTTTGTGTGATCTCTATACAGATTGATGATGGTATTGCAAGCTTGGTCATTGCACAACTGCTTTTCTTGCAGTCAGAAAGCAATAAGAAGCCCATTCATATGTACATAAACAGCCCAGGTGAGTGATATTCAAAATGAAAGTGCTACAGAGAAATGTATTCTGTCCTTGCTAGCCACTCCACGGCTTGTATCTTTTGTTTTGCTCAAATACATAGGGTTAGTTGCTTTCTAACACGATGCTCTCCAAGTGTGCTGAATTACAACTCTTGCTGTATCTCAGCCACCACTGGTCATACTGGCTGGGATGAATCCATTTGGATATTGGCAAGTTGGGCAAGACCACTTTAGTCAACACAGTTGACTACCACAAACCACAATTTTTAAATTAACATTTTCCCAGTATGGCAGTGAGCTCTGTAATGAAAACAAACAATTGTAATCTGTTTTAATTTCTCCCCATTTCTTAAAGAGTGCTTCCCCATTATTGTCTGCTTCCAATCTGCTGTGTTTCAGTCAAAAGAGGTGAATCTTGCTGCAGAAAAAATTGTAAAGTTGAGATTGGAAATGCTCAGCTTTCTGTGTACAAGTCATTGTTCCCCAAGATTTAATAATAGCTATACTATATCAAAAAACTAATCACATTGGCTGGTTTTTATAGAAGACACACAAGTCATAAACTACTTTTCAGCCTATGTTGTACAAATCCAGCAGTGTTTCAAGGCAAGCATGTATTTAATTGTTACAATTTTTCCTTACAATGTTTTCCTTTACAAATAGCCTTTGACTTGTTTGTGTGCTTAGTGAACATTTGAACTTACAACATTAAAAAATGTGGATCTGGTCTTCATCATAGTCATGGTCACATGATCAAAATTTGGGCAACTAGCATATATTTAGCATGGTTACAGTATCTCAGGGTCAAGTGATTGCCATTTGTGACCTTTTCAACCAGCTTCTAACAAGCAAGGTCAAAGAAGCTAGTCTTACTTAACTGTGGTTATTTATTTAATGTGGCAAAATTGTGGGTGCAGCTCACTTAATGATCATCTCACTTAATGAAGAAAGTCCCAGTTGTGGTTGTAAGTTGAGAACTACCTATATTCTGCTTATAAGCTTTCTTATCTATCTTCAAATATGCTCAGGGGGTAGGGTTTATTTTGAAAATTTAGGTTACTAAGGCTGTTCTATCCTTATCTGAGAACCGCTATAATAGAATAAACTTGGTTCTTCTTGTAGGTGGTACAGTGACATCAGGATTAGCTATTTATGACACCATGCAGTACATCCTGAACCCCATTTGTACGTGGTGTGTGGGACAGGCAGCCAGTATGGGCTCTCTGCTGCTGGCTGCAGGATCACCAGGCATGCGCCACTCCTTACCCAACTCCCGTATTATGATCCATCAGCCCTCAGGTGGGGCTCGGGTAAGTTTGGCCTTGCTGCTTCCAATGACAGATGTCTGCATATCCCCACGTAGCCATTTCTCTCTCTCTGATCAGTTTCCAACCATTGTTTTTTGTCTTGCTGTATAGTGCTTTGGAGAATAATTTGCTCCATTCTTTGTGGCAGCCCCTCAAATGCTGAAATACTGCTATCATGTCACCCCTCGTTGTTTCTTTAGGCTAGCCAGGCCCAAAACCTGCAGCCATACTTCATATGGTTTAGTCTCTAGGCCTTTGATCATTTTAGTTGTTCTTCCAAAGTCTCAACATCTTTTTTGTAGTATGGTGATGAAAATGGGTTGCAGTATTCCAGGTGCAGGCTTAACTACTGTTTTATAAAGTGGCACTAATACTTCATGTGATCTTGATTCTATGTTTGCTTATATAACCCAAGATTGTATTAGCTTTTTTGGCTGCTGCTGCATATTGCTGGCTCATATTCAAATGATCATCTGTTAGGAGTCCAAGGTCCCTCTCACAGCTACTGTTTTTGAGACAGGTCTTGCCTAATCTGTACTTATACCTTCATTTGTCCTGCCTAAATGTAAAACTTTGCTTTTCTCCACATTGAAATTCATTTTGTTGGATAGGGCCCATTGTTCAAGTTTGTC
>JANHFJ010003693.1:22013-33555 GCA_032468195.1 Cerberus rynchops
ACCTAGCCTGCTTCTCTGTGCCACCTACTGACACAAACACGGCACAGAAGCCATGCCTGCAACACCTGGTAGGTGGCCTACCAGGTGTTGCAGTAAAGCACAAGGCTGGTGAAGAGATCTACCGACTCTCTGTTTAGACACTTTAGAGACAGTGAAGGTAACTTGTATGGAAAAAAGAACAATGTGAAAAGAATTAGTCCTACTATAATGCACTATTAATGCAGGGTCTTCTGGAATAAAAAATCATTACTTCTGATCTACTCAAATAAAACAATGCAAGTTGTTTCATTTTTGCCCCCACAATGCTACTACAACACATGCAGTCAGAAATAATCATTGATCAGGGATTAAAATATCTCCTTATAACTTTCTGTCTGTGTATAAAGTCTGTGTATTTGACATTGACTAGATGTTTATCCTTTTTCTCTCTGTTCTATCTTTCTTCCTTAACTAAAAATGATATGCACAATTGTCTCAGTTTCCAACTGTGCAGAAATAGCACCATGAAAGCTGAATATTAAATGAAGCTAAGACATTTTTAAGAATTCTTCCATATGTTTCTCCAACCTAGCACTCTCTGTGTGGGTGGAGCCACAGCTTCCAAAACTGCCAGATAAGAGCCAACCTGTCTGCAGGAGTCCAAATTAAATTCTGAACATTTCAACTTTAGACTGCAGGTATAAATCATATTTTAAAGCTCTGCCTTGCTATACAGTAATACTGTTCTAGATTTTCTGACAAAGTCAATGGGGAAGCCAAATTCACTTAACAATTGTGTTAATAACTTAACAACTGCAGTGATTAACTTAACCACTATGACAAGAAAGATTGTAAAATGGGCAAAATTCATTTAACAATGATCTCAGTTGTGGTCATAAGTCAAGGACTACATGTACCACATCAAGGAACAAACACATGTATTATAGAATATTTCATTGGCAGAAAAAAACGGCAAAGCAAATGCTTGTGTGTATCTGTGAAAAAGACAATATTCATAAGAACTTTATTCAGCCCTTTCTGGTTAGGAGCATTTGTTCAACTTAGCTGAAAAACCCTTTCAAAAGTAGCTATGGGATACTCTACCCTGGTCAGTCACTAGATGGAGCCATCTATATTCGTTCTTGTTCTTGTGAAATCTGAATGCAATCTTTGCATTCTTGGATCTAAATTCTTTTCAGTCAAAGGAAACATTATTCAGATGTCTTCAGGCACTATTACTTGCCACACAGTTTGTTACCACATTTTGTGGATGGCATTTTCATCTAAAAATCATCATCATCATCACCACCATACGGGTACCATATATATTTATCTGTATGCCCTTAACAACAAAATGCTGATGCCAAGTACACTTTCCTTAGAAAGGTATTTTAAGTTGGGATGTTGTTTCAGGAAACAGTCCTCTACATGTTTGTGAATGAAAATATTACTTCTGTTCCATCTGTTATATGGAGAATGCTTTCATCTCGCCTGTAGATAAATGCAGGCTGGTGTTAGAGGGTGCAATATTTCAATTTCAATTCCATTTAGAACTCTAGAAATAAGCATCATACTTTGAAATGGCCTTTAAGCTGAACTGTCAGCCATCTTTCAAAACTGATAAAACATGACTCCAAACTACATTAGGTAGCTAATTTCCTCTATTTGATACACTTTTAAAGCCATTTTTAAGATGTCTTTCAAAAAAAAATGCATTATAGTAATCTAATCTAGAGACTTTTCCAGGAAATACTGAGGCTGACAAATTAATAACATCAAGATCTGACAAATTAATAACATCAAGATCATTTGAAATTCTAGTCATAATGCAGGATTAAGGAGTAACCCAACCTATACAACTGCAACAGAGTGAAATGCCACCCAGAACAGACAGTAGACTAACTTCTTGAAAACAGTTATTACCAATAGACAATACTTTCACTTTTACAAAATAATAGGGATTAAAGATCTTCCAGTCTTCCAGTCCATCCCTTGCTAAGTATGGAATCCTCATATAATTCTGGACCAATGACTATCCAGTCTTTTCTCAAACTTCTCCACTGATGGAGCATCCAACAATTTCAGGGAGCCGGCTGGTGTGTGTGTGTGTGTGTGTGTGTGTGTGTGTGTTTGGTTAATAGCTCTCACATTCAGGAAATTCCTCCTTAGTTCAGGTTTACTAATCACTGTAAAGATTCCACTCAATGATTTTTGTCTTACCCTTAATTTTAGCAAGAATAAATCTTCTCTCTGTAACATATATCAAAAGACTATTACGTTATTTCCCCTTGGCCTACTTTTCTTTGAGCTATGTCAAGTTCCTTTCATTGTTCTTATACAATTTAGCCTTCAGACCCTTTACCATCTTGTTGCTTTTCTCTGCACTCTTATAGGTACATTTTATACTTCATCAGAATTCTGAATATATCTCCATTAACCCCTAACACCATCAGAATGTGGGGGCACAGGCAGATGAGCACAGATTATGCAGTAGAAGTATAATATCCAACAAAACTATCTATAGTACAAAATGTAATATTTCAGTTATTGCTTCCGATTCTTAATTACTGCTCCAGTGTGACCATGCATAGGGTATACAATATTTTGTTGCAATGAGAAGCCAACTATGTTATTTTCTTCTCCTGCTTTTTCTGGTGCCTTACCCAGCATAATAGGGTGACCTCTGAAACAATGCCCTCTGATGAGATCTAGTAGCTATGCTTTTTCTGTTGTGGAGCTTTCAGAAATGCCTAAAAATCTGACTTTTTTCTTGGACTTCGAGCCTGGGATGAATGGAAACATATGAATACAGTGACACGAAAACTATTTTCTGGTTCACCTATTGATGCTTTGGATTTGACTGAACTTGTTTATTTTGTTTATTTTTATTTATTTATTGTACTTCACCCCATTTCCAATATTCAAGTTGGGTAGCTAATACATTTTGTAAGTAAATAAGTAAATCAGCATTCCATTGATTTTACTCTCAAATCAGGATTGTAATGTCAGGGTTTTTTTCCCCTCACGACTACAACCAGGGAGATTAGATTTATTCTCCATGATTGCTGCTATTCTAGTAATGAGCAACTATCTCTCCCCCCATTTTGTGATTTTATTTATATCTTTATAAATATAATTATTGATATAAGTGTGCATTGAACCATAACAGGCTGAATTTGGCCCTTAGTTTCAAGTTTGTGGAGACTAGATATACTTGCAGCATATAAAGATTGTTTTGATTTTGTTTTTTAGAATATACTGCTATATAAACAATACACAGGCACTATTATCATGTTTACCTTGAGGGCTTTCTGTGCAACTTCACTTGAACCAATAGCAATGAGGTTTGGTCCAGCCATGCTGCAAAAACTTTTCAGATGCAAGGAATCAGCAACAGGGACTGTAGAAACAGCATAATCCTGTACATAAATGAGGTGTTTGCAAAAGAATTGTTTAGATTGTCTTATAAATTAACCCAATTACATAGGTAGTCCTTGACTTACAACCATTCATTTAGTGACCATGCCAAGTTACAGCAGCACTGAAAAAAGTGACTTAAGACCAGTCTTTACAAGACGATCATAGCATCCCCATGATCAGGTGATCAAAATGAGGGTGCTTGGTAACTGGCATGTATTTACAATGGTTGTAGCATCCCAGGGTCACATGATCACAATTGGTGAACTTCCCAGCTATCTTCTGACAAGCAAAATCAATAGGGAAACCTGGACTCGCATAGGAACTGTGTGATTCACTTAACAACTGTGGCAAAAAAAGGTTGTAAAACCAGGCGACGCTCACTTAACAACTTAGCAATTAAAATTTTGGTCCCAATTATGGTTGTAAGATGAGGACTACCTGTAAATTGTACTTTTCAGTGCCTGAATATCTGCATGTATTTTGGAGATAAATAAACTCAGTTCTAGAAACATAGCACATTTCACTGGACAATTTTATTTTGTATGTCATCATTATTGCAAAAAACAATAAAAATGAGCAATTATTCCAAGAAAAAAAAACTTGTACATTTACAATTTATATGAATTTTACTAACATCGGCTAAAATAAATATATCACAATATTGGAAAGCATTAAAATCACCTATTCTTATGAACAAGAACTGTAAAAAATAGAAATCAGCATGATTTGTAAAACAAACTTATCGACTTTCTGTAAATTAAAATACTTTTTGGACACTGTTCATCCTATAAATGCCTGGTGTAATAAACTAAATTCAGTAAGTTATAGTGTTAGAATAAGTTTAGT
The DNA here is from genome assembly GCA_032468195.1 of Cerberus rynchops. Taxonomy (NCBI): domain Eukaryota; kingdom Metazoa; phylum Chordata; class Lepidosauria; order Squamata; family Homalopsidae; genus Cerberus; species Cerberus rynchops. The sequence continues at coordinate 26,259 of JANHFJ010003693.1, forward strand.
ATGATAATACTCTAAAAATCTTTGGTGGTTTTGGATAATAATTTATTACATTTTTTTAAACGGTAAGCATATAACTCACGGATATTTTTACCTTCATCTATAATGGAATCTTATGCAAAAACCGTACTAGCTTAAAAGTATCATGTATCTCTTTCCTCATTTTTTTATCCTGCTGATAAATCTTAAGATAGAATACTGGCTTGGTTCATACATCATAGTAATTCCTAATCACTGTGTTCCATGGTAATTCCTAATTATTGTTGGGTTTTAGTTTAATGTGAATCCAATGACAATTGTTTATTACCATTGTATATGGCTTGTGGTGATGTGTGTGTGAATATGTTTAATAAATCCCAGTTAAAATAAAAAAATCATATGATGGTTTAGTGTTGGAGACCAACCATCACAGTCAGGAGTTAGGCTCAAGTGGGGAATTGTACAAATTCCCATGCCTTTATACCTTTATATCTATACCCAGAAAGAACACTTGTAAATCTGCCAACCTTAAAGGTGTCTGCCAGAATTTCTGCACCACGATGGTTGGTCCGTTTTGAGAGGCCCACAAAAAATTCCCGACCTTAAAAGCAGAAAAGATACATTTAGCTTAAAAGCAGCATGGACTACAACCAAAAATTATCAAAAGTCTATTATAATGGGGCTATTGCAAACATTCTTTATCACTACCACTTTCCTAATCAGGCTATGATTTTATTTTCACTTTCCTGTTCAGGCTATGAACTTAATACTTTATATATATATAATTTAAAATGAAATTGTTTTTGTCTTCTTCCTGCTTGCAACAAACTATATAAGATCATTAAGACCTAAATGTTACCAATGTTGTACAAAGAAAACTATGTGTAATTTACAATGTATGTTACAACTAAGAAGGTCAATGTCATAATCTTTTTTTATATCTATCATAATACATAACACATGACATAATACTAGTAATACTTATTATATTTGTTCTCCTTCACTTGATAAATCAAGACCAAATTTTACCTTAGAAAAAGATTTATTATATTGAAAGTCTAATATCAATGATAGGAAAGCAAATTTACTAATATTGTGTTAGGAGAATTTGCATTTATTTTAGTAAGTGAGTATGTTATAATTAACCTGTCTGTAGAATTCAAATATTAAAAAGATTTTTAACCTTACTATACCTGTAAATAAAACATCTCCTCCGTCTAAGGTTGCCTGGTCATCTGTCATCTCTACAATATTCAGGCTAAGACTGTTAAGTGCTGTTTTCATTGCTTCAACCTGTTTGAAAAAATGAAACAAAACTTGGGTTTAGTGATGCCAATTTAAAATATCTGCATATTTTTAAACTTCAGATCTACTCTAACTGAACCACACTTCTTTTAACAAGTCAGCTTCATTAAACTTTAAAATGATAGTATTACCACACTTACTGATCCAAAATTCTACTTCATGTATTCTGGTTACAATAGATTCAGTAAAAAGACAAATTAAATAAACTGTTCAAGGAAATCTTTTTTAAAAAAAATCATGATTCACTGTAAAAGTTACAAAGACTTTGTCTGACATAGAATGCTATCTTGAAGAATAATGATCATAGAATATTTCGTAGTATTTTGATGACAATAATTTCCCTGCATTTCGGTTATATACAGCTTGACAATTTAAATCTCTAGAGAAAATGTAAAACATATCCAGTACAATTTCTGTGATAGCCAAATTAAAGCACTGCAGGTATTCTGACTCAGTTATACATTTACCTCAGTTTTTAACTAGAATATTTCTATGCCAAGCCATCTTTGAACTTGTTGTTAAAAATGTCAACTATGTTAATGTATGGAGATATAAAAAAGAGCAGTACATGTAATAAGTAACTAAATACTCCAAGCTGCCCACTCATCAATAAATATGGAACTGCTTTGCTATAATTTTTGTATCAAGTCTAGCAAATTATTTCTTGAACTACAATTAGGTATTTAATACGATCAATCTTAGATGCTTTGGTGTGACTGTTAGGACAGTAAAACAGTATTTGCCACTTAACAAAGAATACATGGTTTTCAACCACGTAATATTCTTCAGCAATCATGGATATTAATTGCAGCTATATTATACAGTGCATATGGTATTTCTACTACACTCACAGTTTATATAAACTGAAAGGTAACATGATAAGCTGTATTCAAATTTTGGGTTTTTCATTGGATTTCATCCATACTGGATTGCATTTAGCATACTAAACTCACAAACTTATGAAATAGTTATCAGACTAACATAAAATGGATGAAAGCAAAATTAGAGACAAATTTTTGGAGAAATATCAATACTTGTGCTGGTATATAGACTGCAATATCTTCCAAGGGAAAGCAATACCAAGAGAACTCTCCTATGCTGAGAGTATGCTAGTTTATTCTGTTAATACTGGAAAAAGGGGGAGAAAAGAAATAAGAAGATAAATGACATTTTTTTAAAAAAGCTATCAAAATTCACATATGGAGCCATTTTTAATATTATAAATTAATGCTGTATGTAAGTATGTTCCTATTGGTTATTACTAACCAAGTAAATGGTAAAAAGCATTACATTTATATTAAAAGCAATGATCAAATTATCAGTTTGAAGTCTTATCAACAATATCTTAGATGCACTATACACATTTCAAGTCTTTGCCTTTATTTTTGTTGGGCTAAACTAGATGTATTAACAAACAGATATCATTTCTTTTTTCATTATTTTATGTATTTTTTATCTACCTTTTAATTTTATTAATTACATGTTTATGTATTTTATTGTACTGTTCTTGATGTAAAGACCTTAATAAAGGCTTTGGTTTGATCTGACATGATCAGATCTAGTAATCTCTTTCCTAAAACTAGACAACAATAGTGGGATAGCATGAATGCAACATTGGTAAAAAAGGATTAAATTTTTACCCATCAACACTGTTTACTGATCAAAATAATCAGATCCAGTAATGTTTGTTTCTTTGTTTCAATTTAGGTGTTTGCTTAATTGTAAAATGACGCTGGGCAGTTCACAATATAATAAACCATAAAACCACAATATAAAGCAAAACAAGATGGGGTTTGGTCACTCTGTTATAAAAACAGAGATTAAAGATTTCTAGCAAGTAGTTCCATTCATCTTAAGACACAACCAAGTCTTTGAGGTTTTACATAATGCCAATAGGGTGACAATCACACAGAAGTCAGGTGGGATCTCATTTCCAGAAGGTAGATACTGCAACAAATGAAGCACACTGTTTAATTAAGAGGCTCTGGAGCATGCCAAATCTGCCAGCTCCTACTAGATGGGTAGGAAACATGGGAGATAGAGGGTCCCTCAAATAACCTGGTCCAGTACAGGCCTTTATAGGTGATGAACATTGCCTTGAATTTCTCCAGAAAAACACAGGCAGCTGGTGTAGCTCGTAAAACAGTGGTGTCACATGGACATACCGAGGCATGTCCATCACTGCCTGCACCAATGTATTCTGGGCCGGTTGAAACTTTTAAGTGGTTTTCATGGGCACTGAACACTAAACTGACATACTAATACTGAACCTAAGTCCATGATAATGTCTAAGCCAGCTCCTTCAAGACTGAAATCCTCAATCCTAAGGGTGCCCATCCATCCTCAGCACAATCAATGTACGGTATCTATTAAGAAATCACAAGCAGTGATGATATGTCAGGTTTTAAAACATAGGACTACCCTTTTATTGTACTAGAGCCTGAAATCAGGCTAGAAAATATAAAATGGTTTCATTAAATAATTTAATAATAATAAATACTCCGTGGAAGTTGAAGAAGTTAAAGTTTAAGTATGCTGCAGGTTGGGATATATCTTTATTTCTTGGAATCTCAACAAGTAATTGAATTACCTCCTCTTTATCTAGTGATGCTATAATCTACTTATAGAGTGTATGTATCATGGGAGAACTATGTAGGAAAAGGAATGGTAGGATAGGTTGGCTCATCATATCCTCAATTCAGTTTTTCTTCAAGTTCTGGTATTTTTAAGGAAACCTAATTATTTATCTCCTGATCTAATTTTGAAACTATTCCTTCTCAGATGTCCCTTGCACAAAAGTGAACTGCTATTCGTTTTTTAGGCTTCTAAATAACATTATGGGAAATATAGTTGACATTTTTTATTAATTTTTATCCATACTGTTTTACGTGCTAGAAAATGCTAGACCATGAAATGTTAAGAAAACAAATTCCTTTTTTGATTTTGACAATTAAAGTTTTACATATGCAAGACAATGGAATGATGTTTTGATGGAAAGTAGTTCTGTTTGATCTGTTATCAATGGACTCAATGGCTACTTTCATAGGATAATCCCTTTATACAATGTAGGTACTGTATCTTTGATAAAATACTGTTTTTCAGTTTCTTGTGTTTAAAAACCATCCTTTGGTAGAATACAACTTGGCTTTTGACTTGCAAAATATAAGCTACCTATGTTTATGTTTGAATGAAGATAAACTACAGTTTGGATGCAAACTCTTATCATTGATTCAATGAAATAAATGAAACTTCAGTTGTGAATAACTTGCTTCATTGATACCAGTAGCTAGACTCTATGTTTCATTAAATATGGATGGATTTATAATATTGCAGTTTTTTTTTTTTTTTAAAAAGATGATTTCACTTTGTGGACTTTTTCCACTGAAATATTATCATGTTGATCCCCACATCTTTTTAAAGTTCTCCCTTGGAAGCTAAAATGTACATTTATAGCAGCAGAGAAATTGTGTCTTACCATTCTCTAAATTGTGTATATGTTAATATCCTTTATATGAAAGCTGCATATATTATAGTATTTAATATTTAAATATTAAATACTTAAGATAAAATTCAAATATTTTCTAATAAGCATTTCCCACTGATATACCAAGCACTTGAATGGTTAAGCCTTTATTGCTTTGTTCCCCATTTTCCCTCCTTCCTAATAAGCACATTCCTGTTGTGAGATGGAATGTATCTAATCCATAATAAGTCTGGTTGAGAGACTCTGGGTTTAAGCCAGCTGAACTTTGTTTGAAGCGAAAGAATACTAAATGTATTTGATGGTATTTGTAAGAATCTGGTTTCCTCAACCCCTGGATCTTAAAAATGGAGCTTATTAGTCACTGTAGAGATGTAGTTCATCTTTGTTTTTCAACTGCTGCTTGTAAAATACCTGTCTCCCCTATATTTGTGCCAACATACTTTAAATGCAAGACATTTCTTAGAAATTATTTCCTGCTGCTCAGTTATCACAAATTATTTCCTGCTGCTCAGTTATCAGCAACTAAACAAATGTTTTTCAACTGAAAGGAAATATGACAGGTTGATAAGCAAAAGAAGAAGAGGAAAATTAATACTTCACTGCAAATAGCATACAACAATCTACAAAACAGGTTTATAATTGTAATGATTATAAATACTATGTTTATGAAAATGTGGCTCTACAATCAGAATGTTCTACTTTACTTTGCATGTATTCTTTGAAATGGTTAGTGCAACAGCTCTGTTGTAATGCCACAACTCATAAAAGAAATCTGAAATGCCCTTTAATGGGGAATAAATTTTCCAGCCCGTAGGTAATTATTTTGTCTGGTACTTACTGATGCACTGCAGAATTGGGGAAAATATGTGAATATCATCCTTAACCCCCAAACCATTTTCAAAGAAGTGACAAGGCAAGCTAGCCTATTAGCAACAAACAACAACAATAAAAGGTAGCTTTACTTGGAATAATATGTCCTGACACAATACATCGGCCTATTCCAGGTGCTTGGAGAGGGCTCGATAGGTAAACCAAAAATGCTAAATCCAGTCTGAACATCTGGCTGAATGTGTGACTAACAATAACAATGCCATATGCTAAATAAATAAAAAATAACAATAATAGAAAACTGGTTTTAAAGCAAACAGATATGTAAGCTTTAAAAGACATTTTTATTTTTTCATCATTATATTCTAAAATTTTTATCACTATCCCCAAATATGCTATTTCCTCTCATTCAAACAGATACCACAACAGATCTATAGGTTATGCATTTAAGTTTTTTTGTGCTTTGAATCTTCTAATTTATAATTAAAAATTATATATACATGTATATTCATGCACAAACATTGATCTGAATATTACCCAGATATGTTATCTAGTTTAAACTATCACCCAGTACACCATGCGATGCTCTGGAGTCAAGTTACAAAAAAAAAATCCGAGTGTGCTCTTCTGGAATCAAATCTAAAGTGCTGCATGAGCTTGCTACAGATTCTGCATTTTCCAATATTACAAATGGAACTGTGCCACCTGGCTCATTCAGAAGGCATAGCATACATGCCTGCATCATTTATGCTACATTTATGCATACTGATACATTTTTTCCACATACTGCTTTTAGGCATGTCCTAGTACAGTAGGCTTCAGCCTTGTAAAACAATTAATCCTTGCTTAAGTACCCTAATTGGGGTAAGCAATTCTATCAGTAAGAAAAATGGCTGTTAAGCAAAACAACACATGGGCATCCTGTTTAGTGTTATTCCAACAGTCCTGGTTGCAGTCATTAAGTGAACATTCATAGTCATAAACCAGCTGGGAAGGTCACAAGTGGCTTGTGACTGCAAGATATTGTGAGTTGCTATTAGCCCAAACAATGAACATGTGACCGCAGGGAAGCTGTGACTGTTGTAAATGTGAGAATCATGTCACTTTTTTCAGCACCATTGCAACTTGGAACAGCCATTAAAAGAATGGTCATTATGCAAGGACTACTTAAATTATCATTCTTACCAATGGGAATCATTTCAAGGTCTAGCAATAGAAAAAAATGAAAAAGGGTCCAGAATACAATAAATTCTAAAAAAAAAGCATTCTCGTCAATGTTGTGAACTACAGACAGAGAGCTACAGGTATAATTAACACATTTTTCTTTTTAACCCATCGAAAATAGTAGCAATTGTGACCTGCAATATTATGAATGCAATTCTAATATATACATGACATACTAATGCATGATATTGCATTGTGTTTCTTGTCATATATCCATGAGCAGCAGTTAAATTGGAATACTACCATAGCCTTAGTATATATAAAAAAGATACCATCCAAGTATCAAGAATGAAATCAAAGTCTCCACAGATTATAGCCAAATATTTAATTTAATTTAATTACAAAAATTTCTATACCACCCCCCTCCCAAGGGACTCGGGGCAGTGCACAGCCATTTAAAAAGTACATAGAAAAGTTAAAAGTATAATTAAAAAGATTAAATCAATGGCCCAGATTATAAAGTTAAAAAATTTAAAATTT
>JANHFJ010003693.1:88759-100580 GCA_032468195.1 Cerberus rynchops
AGAGAGAGAGAGAGAGAGAGAGAGAGATGGATGCCCAGCTTAATTCTTACCAGGAACAGAGAGGTTGCTAGACTATCTTAAAAGAAAAACACAGGCAAGGCATTTTTTTAATTTTTGCCTGATTGCATTGGAATCAGTGATTTTATTTAACCATGGGTTGGCTAGTTCATGTGAACTCTGTCTTTATTGCATATGTATTCCTTATTTCCAAAGCTTTTAGCCTGCTTAAATTCAAACCCAAGAATGGCATGGGTGTAGTTACTACCGATAAGGTGTTGCCACTCCTTAGTTAATGTTACAAACTCAATTCTTCAGCGTGGCATGAAGGACACCAGGGGAAGGCAAAATTTTCAACTGAGGTTGAGGTTTGAATAAAATAGCTATTAGCTATATCATGGCTCTTCCAATTTGGCCAAGAAAAAAAAAATATCTATTTGTAGATAAATAAGATAAATACACATCCATCTTGCAATTACAAATAAGACTTTTTTTTAAAAAAAAAAACTAAGTTCTTTTTAAAAAGGCAGCGATGCAGCTCTAGTCTCTGGGTATATTTCCTTTGATTTTGAGTTGGTTACAGATTATTCAGTGTCTACAAAATCCAGCTGCAGCTATGCCTTAAGGACAAAGGGATACAAAAAAAGCAAGACTGAGGTCAGAGGGCCATTGATAAGATAATAGCACAAGATGTAACCAAAAAAAATAGACTAGGATATTCAAAAGACTCAGCAAATTCCCCATATAATTGTTAACAGCTCTTGCACATTCTAATTGTAGCATCTTCCTTATTAGGTAACAAAGCAGCAACTCTCAGAAAACAGAGATGTTTAAAACAAACATGTCAATAGTTTTTGTTCATTCCATTTCAACATTTGAAAAGGAAGTTCTAAATGGCATTTGAGTGTTTCCTAGGCATTGCTGCCCTTGTGAAATAGTTAATAAATTACTAGGATATTCAGCACAATATACTGAATCATGCTTTCTGAAACTAACACAAGTGTTTAAGGCAGGGTTGTCAAACTCAAGGCCCATGGGCTAGATGCATCACACAATGGCCATGCCCATGCCCACACCCGGTTTAGCAAAGGGGAAAAAAAGTCATGGTGTGTCATGTGATGACTGTGTGATGATGCGAGTTTGACACCCCTGGCTTAAGGTAACATAGGAGGAAAAAGTATACTTTGGAAGTGGAGCAGAAAAACACACTTTGAGGTTACTCCAATAGTGACTGAGAGATTAACAGAGACTGAAGTTGTCCATTTCTGGTGAAGGGTCAACCAGACAGTGTGGATCAGGCATTGCTCTGGTGAAAGATCATATAGTTGCTTGCTTCATCCAACACAACTAAAAATTGTCACTATATAGCCAGTCCAGTAGCTAAGTTTAGATTATCAAAGTTTGCCAAACTTCAGCCATCTAGCTACCAAGAGAAGCGTTATATTGGATGCTCATCTAGGAGCTTAAAAGAGGGGTTTCTGAAATTCCATAATTGAGAGTGTGAGAAAACTAGACTATAGCTATAGTTGAGCCTCAGTGATTTCTAATGCAAATACTTTTATAGTTACAGGTACAAAATCCCAAACTTTCGAGTGGAAAACTCAGAATAGTTATTGCAGAACTTCAGAACAAAAAGATTGCATGATTGACATGAATCTTTCCTCTTCATGAGGCATGAAATACTACATCAAGATATTTAACGTAACTGATCTTGATGGTATTCTTACCAATATAATATATACTTGGCCTTTTAGGACGGTGCCTACTGCTAACAGAATGGAATCTTGATGGAAATTAAAAATCTTTAGTTTTTCTTGAGTTGTATTTTTGCTACAATTTGGAATATATTTATTGTGTAGGTTTATAGGACTCACTACTTGCTTGATAAGCATAACTATATATTTATTACTTTAATTTTGTTGAACATTATTATTTGTATTATTTTATTAAGTAGCAACTTTGACCAGAGTTTGCCATGGAAAATCAGTTTATAAACACAATGATAATGTAATAGCTGTGGTCATGATAATGATGGGGTAGAAACTGAAAAATATTCAAGACTTTCAGAAGTCATAATGGTCAGGGTGTGGTCAGGGTAATTTGAATGGGACAACTCAAATATGTCTGGGCATATCATATAAAGGGCAAATTTATTGTTGGTTACTTAATGCCAAGAAACCACAAGGGAGCAAACTTGTAGACGTTGCTTTCAATTAATAGAGAGAAAGAGAACAGAATCTTTAAAGTCATGGAACAATCAAAGGAGTGACAACTCTATTGTACGGAGTAGCAGATAACAAGCAGGGTTTTCCAGAGACAGTCAAACATCAGTCAAAGTTACTATCTTACTTTCTCCTTTTTCCTATTCTCCCTAAAGCATACCTTTTATTTGTAGTCTACTTATTTAAGGGTTATAATCTGACTGCTTTCCGGGACAGAGCCTGGTGGAACCATTTTTTTTTCTTCTGTTTTTACATTCCCTTTCCTATGAATACAATGATACTGAACCTAGAAACATTCTAGTCCCTTCTCTTGTATCAACATGACACAACTCAAATATACAGTTCTGAGTTGTTTTTCTTAGAAGAAAGTTTTTCCACCAGCTAATATTTACAGCACATTTTCCTGATCTAAAGAAGAACAAGTCAATGGAACTTTTTAATATTTTTAGAACATTCTCCTTTGAGATCACAAGTCAAACAAACAGTATAGCATTGTTCTACTACATGGAGCTGAGTGTAGACAGACTGTCTACCTTCATTGCAGAGAAAAATGTGGAGAAATATGGAGAAATAAATTTTACATTCAGAATTTTCCCCCAAAATACCCAGGTTCAACATTAAAAAATATTATCAAAAAAATAAAGAAGCTACGTTTTAAATTTTAAAATTTCCAGTACAAAGTTAGTATATTATTATATTATATTACATTCACATACATATACACATATACTGAACATGTAAACTCTTAAGCTATGTTGAGCCAACTTCAGATACAAAATACAAGTTGCTTTTTATATTCTTGGCAAAACTTTATTTTCTCCATAGTTACTTACTGAATTATCAAGAAGTCTGTACTTGAATACAGACTGCTACTAGATCAGGAGTAAAATAAATTCCCAGAAATCAAAGCAATAATTATATGTGCGAAATAGAATGGACTGTAAATTACCTAGCAAAAAGAAAGGTCAAAAGTATAATGCCATATAAAAGTAGATTACTTTGAAAACTGATAGTTCTGAGTCAATTAATGTTTTTATTTATATATAGAAGACATTTCTTTCATAACTCTTGGAAGAAACTGTCACCATAGTAATTTAATATTTTAGCATCACATTACTAATTCATTTGTAACTCATTTGATCCCATTTGTAACTGTATGAGCTAACTACATTGAAAACACGATACTGAAAAATACTTTAGGCCCACTTTATCCTTTGATAATAAAGAGGAGTAAAACGTATCTATAATAAAATAACTTTATTTGATAATAGGAAATTAAAACAATCAAACAATAGCTTATTGGAAATTAAAGGAATAATTATCAAAAGAATCTACAGAGCTTCAGCTCAGAAATGTAGGAATGATATCCAGAAGACAATCAGGAAAATGAGCTAAAGAATGCAAAGAAGTCAAAATACATCAAGGCTTTCTTCAAATATGTCAAAAGCAAGAAGACGACAAAAAACAGGGAGGCTCACTGCTTATTTAAAACAGAGATTAACAGATGACGAAGAGCAAAGCTTTAGATACAGTAGGATTTTATATTGTATTCCCTTTGGCAAATTGTTAATGTTTCATTTGAATGGCTCTATAGTAATATAGTTCATAATTAGGTAGCTAGCCATACTCATTCACTATTGATCGCTCTGCTCAATATTTTTATTAATGACCTAGCTATGATTATAAAATTTGTGGATAATATGGCTGTGTGTGGATATGTTAGGCTATGAGGAAGAAGAAGTCTTTGAATAGAATATATGTAACATATTACACATGAGCCATCAATGTGAGAACATTGCTAGAAGGTCTAATGCAGTTTCCAGCTACAGTATATTAGAAGAAGCATGACAACAAAGTTTATGAAGTCTTTATTTTATCCTGCACTGTGCAAAAATCTGGGCACCTCATTTCCAGAACTGCAGTACAGTGATAGGTTAAAACAAACTATCTACAGGGAAGACAAACTAAAGGAGGACATATGAGTAAAAACTGCAAGAGACTAGGTTGTTTGATGTGGAGGGAGGGGGAGATAAAAAGGAGACTTGTTAGTTTTCAGGTATCTAGAAGGATCCCATAGAGAAGATTGTCAGTATTCCATTGCCAGATAAACCAATATTAGAAATTAAAAGATCCAAGCTGTAGGTACTTAGATTTTGCTCAAAAGTAAGGAACAACTTTCTGATTGCAGTAGCTGTACAGGATTGGAAAAGCTTATCTGAAACTGGCTTCTTCATCGCTGAAAGACTGGACAGCCTCCTCTTAAATATGCTTTCGTTTGTTTTCATGCATGTTGCAGACAGTTGTACTAGATGATCCTTGTCATCTCTTCCAATTCCAGAAGGCTATGATTTTATAACACACTTTTGTGTAAAATGCCAGTGGAGTGTTACCATGTTTTCCTCCAATTACTGGCCATGATGGTGATATACCTACAAATATTTCGACCACAATCATATTTCCTGCTTGTGGTTCTTGGAGCAGGTATAAAAATGTCTAGACTTGTTCAAATATATAGCCTTCATTCTTCTTGCTGTGGTTCTAGGGAATGTGTAAGGCTCAAGGGATCTATCTACTCAGCTGTGAACTGAATATTTTCAAAGAAAAAAAAAAGGGCATCGCATTGCTACCATAAAATAAAAATAAACACAGACATGACAATTCTGTATCCATTTATTGGGGTGGATGGTTTATTAAACTTAATGGGACTCCTTTTGGAATAAATAATTGGAATGCACTACTAAATAACTACCATAACACACACTGAGGCAAAAATAGAATTGCCACAAGTAACATTATATTTAATATTTCAGAAAGCAAACAAAATACATATATTTGGCCTTTTAAAATATTGGATAATTCAAATGGACATGGTTTGCACACACATACTTTATTATGATGATAACTAGGCTACAATCTTTCCCAATCTGGACCCCAACAGATGTATGGAATTATAGTGTACTTGGAATTCTGGGAGTCACCAGAATTCTGAAGGACACCTTCTGGCAAACTAGATTAGAATATTAAATGAATATATCAAAGTGAAGATTTTGCCTTGTATGGTCAAATACTGCATAGTTAAATACGCAGCTTCATAATTTGTCTTCTTTGCTATTCCCTGATTTAATCTGATAGGGTGAAAGAATCCCTGTGGATTTTACTCTGCTAGTTGTTGCTGACTATAGGGAATGGTACTCATCTCCATTTCAAGGCCATTGAGCCAGTACCGTCTGAAGACATTTCCATGATCATATGGCCGGCATGATGTCATGGAGCGCTGTTACTTTCCCACCGAACTGGTACATATTTATTTATTTATTTGAATTTGCGTGCTTTAAAACTGCTAAGTAGGCAGGAGCCAGGGTGAGGATGGGAGCTCAGCCCAGCATGAGAAGCTCAGGTTTCAAACCTGGGCTGCCAACTTTCCAGCTGACAAGCCCAATGTCTTAACTGTCTTAACCACTGAGCCACTGCTCTGCCTTAATCTGATAAAACAACTGTAAAATTTATCTTCTCCCCAATCCCCCCAAAACTCAACTTTCTATCTTCAACTGTATTTAGTTAAACCAAAAAACTTCCCTCAAGTATGAAATATCATTATGATTTCGAAACCAATCAAGCTAAGAGGTTACCATTCATTTAATTTAGAAATAGTACTAAAAAAAGCAGGTGTGTGTGCATTCCTGAGCAGAACGCCTGCATCAATAATAGTTCCTAAAATATACATATTATTTTTGGCTGCAGCATGTCTTTCCTATTTTATCAGAGAGGGTGAGATGTTTACATTTCTCCTTCTGAGAAACAATCAAGTTTCTTTACAAGAACAAAAAACCCACTTACAACTGAAGACCATTGGCACTGTGAATACTCATTCTTTCCAAAGAAGGCCTTACAATATTTTTCAAGGAGAATCCCATTATACAATTCCTCAAATCAATTTCTAGGAAGTAAGTTTCATGTAGCAAAGAATCAAAGGCTTTGTGACACCTTAAACTCTAAGACATAAAATGAAAACTTCTACTATAGCAAATGTGAAAGTCTTTAAGTTGCTCTAAGACCAACTGCTGTTTTTGTTGCAAGTATAGTGAATGGAAATGGGGGGGGGGATCACCACCCTGAGCATTTTTAGATAATAAGAACAGTGGGTAAATGATAATTTTCCATATACTGAAGCTTCAAGAGATAACTTGTATCAGCAAATGCAAATGCACAATCAAAGACAAAGCAGAGTAGAAAGACTGATATAGCCTCATACCATCTGATATGTTCAATATTTTTAATGCTCTCATAGTTTAGCTGCAACTTATGCATGGGGATAAATCAGCAGTTGCATGCACATGTATGAACTGACTCCAAGGATGGCTTTTATGTTATTGCCTGCAAGGAAATTATGATACGCAACTCATGGATATTAACATGACAGTATCTTCCATAATGTCATATATAGACTGAGCACCAGATGCAACTTTTGACAATACATTTCACAATGGCCAATAAGTACATTTTCTATATCCTTACAACAATTACATGAAGAATATAAAATAAATCAGATTACTTTAGATTAGAGTCAGATTAAGGTTAGTATTCCTAAAAGGCAAAATTATTAAGATATATAATAATAAATGCATGAATTTAAAAGCAATACAATGGGCTGTTGGCAATTTTGTGGATAACTCTAAAAGTATATTAAATAAATCTATGCAAGATATTTATCTATAGGAGTTTTTGGAACTTAAGGAATATTGCCACTGAACATCAATTGTTGGAAAATAATAGCCAAAAATATTATTTTATTCAAATACTAGCTGATGAATTCTGATATAAATCTGGTTGAACGTGGTGTGAAGCAAGATCTTAAGATTAAATAATGCTTGGTCTGATCTAGCTCACTATTTTTTATGTTCTTATTAATAAACATTTTCATCTGCCTATGGCAGAAGAACTTTTGGACACTACAAGGGGAAAGTCATGTTCTTTTTTAATATATATATCCACCCAAAATAAAATGTAGTGATAGAAGATATTGTCTTCTAAAGTATCTATAGCATCACTGACCATATTGAAAGAAATATGTTTAACTGGGCATGAAGAGTGTCTTTTCCCACACAGTCCTGAGTTTCCAATGTAGCTCTATGCAGCCCAGATTGTTCTCTCCTGCAGTCTGCTGGATCCTGACTCTCTAAAATATGGACCCTAATATTCAGTTCCTACTCTCAGAAGAAAATTTTTATTTCTAACTAGCAGCTGATAAAAATAATGGGCATGTCCAGATAAAGAGGCTTTCTATTTCTCAAGCCTTCTAATTCCAGTGGCACCCATTTAATAAAAGCTGAATGAATTATATGGTTTCCTTCCATTTATTCCTGTCCATGGCAGTAAAGCTGACCATTGTGTAATTAGCAATACACAGCAAGAAATAAAAGATAATATTTTTAGTTCGGGATTGAACTCTAGGGTCCTTGGTGCTCTCTGAACTTGGTTGTTTTCTTGCAGACCTTTCATTACCAAACTAAGTATTATCATCAGTATTAATAGAGAGCAAGGTTTGATCTCATTTTATATACTAGTGGCTTGCCCTGTCAGTGTTGATGAGAATGTTCTTGCTGGTTCCTTAATTGGGAAAGAATGTGTGTTTCTTTTGAGTAACCTAGAAAGAAAAAGACTGGTCAATTTTAGTGCAAATAACTGCATGTTTGAAGTCTGCCACCCACAGAAATATCAAAATTTTATACAATTGCAGATCATTAGTTATCATGTTGCCTCATTGCCTGAAGATTCATTTCACATCAAAATCACAACTATACTTTTATTTTACTTTAACTCTTTTACTTAAACCAATCATGTACTTAACACAACCAGCTTCAGTTAAAATAGTTTCAGTTTTAGTTAATGGGACTTTCTAAAACTAACAGAAAGGTGGGTATACAATCTTACTCTCTTCTGCCCAATATATTAACCTTTTACTGAACAATTGTCTCCCTCCCCATTATGCAGAGATTTAAAAATAATTTTCTTTGATATCAAAGGGGGCCAGGAAAGGAAGTATTATATGCATGTGAATGAATGGAATGTATATCTGTCAGTGAAAGAAGAGTATATGTAGCAATAACAATAGCACTTAGACTTATATATTGTTCCATAGTGCTTTAGTGCTCTCTGAGTGGTTTACAGAGTCATCATATTGCCCCCAACAATTTGGGTCCTCATTTTACTGATCTCGGAAGAATAGAAGATTGAGTAAACGTTGAGCAGG
Organism: Cerberus rynchops; assembly: GCA_032468195.1. NCBI lineage: Eukaryota > Metazoa > Chordata > Lepidosauria > Squamata > Homalopsidae > Cerberus > Cerberus rynchops. The sequence continues at coordinate 97,229 of JANHFJ010003693.1, forward strand.
TTAGGATTGAACTTCTAGCAGTGGTCAGAGTTAGTCTGCAATACTTCATTCTAACCATTGCGCCATCATGGCTCAGAAAACAATGTAGAAAAAATGTTGGGGCTGACTGCTCAGCTCACTGTGAAATGTCTCTGTCCATTTTGGTCTGACAGCTGAGACCCAATCCCCAATAAACTTGCTAAGAATCTAATTGTCAGAACTGCCACCTCATGTCTGTGCTTTGCAATCATTCAGTGTCACTCTGCCACGGTCCCTGGGTGGTAGGGTGGAAGGGAGAGCTAAAGCTTGGGGGAAAGTGAAACTGGTGGAAAGAAGGATGCTGCTCAAAGATGTGTCTTCAAGGTTGTTTCTCTGGGAGAAGAATTCAGCTGCAAAAACAGCCTACACTGACTGCTTCACAAACATCTCTTTTAAAATTGACTGTATGATGGTGGGACCAGCAATGGGAACTGTCTGGGAGGGAAAAAATATAGCTTGAGATTTGGTGTGTGAACTTCAGTTCTGGCTTTGTTTTACTGTATTCTGTTTAACCTTTAATAAAACATACCTTCTTCACCAAATGAAGTCAAGGTTTGTTCTTATTTAAAGGTTCCAGCTGATGTAGGCTTGACACTACTCAGTACTCATGCCAAAGTAAGGTTTTCTACTCCTACATTAAATGTGCATGTTTATTATCTCAACTGGTTTTAAAATGCCTGTTCTAAAACAATTACATACATATTGTTGTACAATATGTACATATTGAATCTTGAATTCACACCAAAGTACAAAAGCTTAACATTATATATCCCTGAAAACCATAGATTCAGAAATGCTTGGGACAAACTTTTAAACTATAAGTTAAAACATAGACTTTAATAAAAACTAGAAAAAGCATGTGTAACTGTCAGGGAACAGCAAAGCATAGAGGAGATGAAGTTTAAACCCATATTCTTGCTTGCCCTGGGATATAAAGCAAATATTTAGAGACATGAATATGAAAATTATTTCATGCATACTGGAAAGGAAAACATAAGAACTATGCACACTTACTAGTAGTGGTACTAGAAAAAGTATGACTAGTCTCAGTGGGACAGAAATGTTAAAAAAATGGAAAAAGTTCTTTCAAATTATATAAAATAGATAAGACTAAAGAAACAAATACCTTTCTTCTTAATGCATGCAAGCAGATTATCTTTCTGTCTGTCTATCCATCTATCCATTTTCTGTATCTATCACCCAACATAACATTTACTAATGTACAAATAATAGAGACATATGAATCAGTTTCTAGAAATTCTATTTAATTTGTTTATTTAAAAAGAGCACAAAAACCAAGAGAGAAAATCTAACAAATATATTTATATATATTTAAAATATTAAAAATATATTGTCATTTGTCTGGAGCCTTTTCTCTATCTTGTTGATTGTTGCTGCACAATTTTTTAATAATAAAATTAGATGATGGGTAGCAAATTGTAATTGAAAAAAGGCGAGTAAGAGATAAGGAAAATAAAATGGCAGAGATAAAATACAGAGATAGAACAAATCTGAAAAAGGGGTGGGAAGATTTAATATGATTTAATTTAAAAGTTTAATAAGGCTGAAAAGCTATGGAATGTTAAGTATCAATTAGAAAAAGACAAAGAAAAGGGACAGAAGAAAGAGAATTTTGAATATTTTGCTTAAGATTTTACAGATTAAGCTTTGTTACTGGATCTGGGAGGAAAAGATAGCTGATTATTACTTAGATCTCTGAACAGCAATACATTTATTTTAAAATGAGGATGAATTGTTCCACTTGCTTGTTATTTATGTAACACCTTCACCTTCACCTATTCCTATGTCAGAGTGCCATACAAACTACAATTAAGCAGCAAAATGCAGCACCACACTCCTTTCATTTAACAATGCAACAAAAAGAACCTATACAGATCCTTTGTACATGGATATTATTTCCAGTGAAATAAAATTGAAAGGCATAGTTGACATGCCCAGAGTAATTTATTTATTCGTATACTTAATCCTATTTATAGAAGCCTTTTGTCAACAAGTATAAGCCCATGGCTTCCTGAAATGAAATGATTCCATATATGTTAATAGTGACGCATCTCTTCACTCAAGTCCTATTACAAATTGACCAAGCCCTACTATGTTAGATTTTTCTGAAGTTTGACAGAAGAAACTCATTCATTGACTATGTTTGTTCAACCCCTCCCTGCATGACCAGACTTTATTCATAGTCAAAGTATGAGTATGACAGTGAAAGCTATGCTGGTTTAGGTGACATCTGTGTCAATGGAATTTTTTTTGGGGGGGGGGGTGTTCCTCAATAGAACTCACAGGACTTGATTAGGAAAGACTGTACGAGGTTATTAAAATATCTTCACTAAAGTTACATATATCTCCATATTAAGAATCACTATGGTTTGGACAATACTGGAGAAAACATAGATTGAAACTTTGACTTCAGTGTTCTACTATGAGCCTTTGCAGGAAAAATGTAATGGATAGGTGGATGGATTGATGGATTGATTTCTCAAGTTTATAAACTGTTCTATTATCAGAGACACTGAGAAAGTAAATTTTTGGAATTACCAACAATCTTAGCCATTCATATGGCTAAGGAGATCCACATACATTATTCTCTTTTGGCTATGGCTCTTACACATTATCTTTGAACTTTCTTCAACTTTTTGAGTGGCATAATACAGTGTTTGAGACATGGTTTTGACATGGGCAGTAGCCAACTTGACAGCTGATCTGTAATAGTTTAGCATACTTCCATTATATAGCCATTTAATTACATTTTGTAATGCAGACATAACATGGCTTCATATTTAAAAAAAAAAGATTTGTATGTTCTTTTATGATAGAACATGGCCTATTTTGAAAATAATTGCTAATATTTTGTATTTATATTGTAAACAATAATTTAGAGATTCAATAAACACTTCCATGAATAAAAATAAATATTTAAATAAACCTATAGAACTTAGGCAGAATTATATAATTGTTTTCTAGCTTTTAAAATGTGGAAATTGTTTAAAATATGTAATTTTCTTTATGTGTGTTCAGCACAAAAATATTAATATTACCTCTTCTATAAAGAAGCAGTCACCTAAATTACATAGCGATACCTTTTGTTTTGAAAGGATGAATGAAATTTACCTACTGTAATGTGCTTTATCTTTAGCCCTTTTTTATTTTATTTCTCCTATTGTTTTTCCTGGCCTTGCAGTTCTATCATGTGTAAAATTAAATTCTATGTTCCTTGAAGAAGAAGAAAAACAGCACCTTTTTTGTTCTCAAAAAACTTCAAATGATTTTGAATTATGCAGTAAAATTATTAACATAAATGTTATATACTACA
>JANHFJ010003694.1:7823-22860 GCA_032468195.1 Cerberus rynchops
TTGATAAGCCATTATTTAATTATTTTAATTGTTTTTTATGGAGTAAACTATGTATGCTTATTTTATTGGCTGTAAACTGCCCCGAGTCCCTAGGGAGAAGGGGCGGTATATAAATAGTGAAAATAATAAATAAATAAATAAATAAATGGAAAGAGAATGATCCATAGCTGGAAAGATAAAATATTCCTTTATAAAATGAGATCAGCAAAATTAATATTTCTATTTTCCCATATTTGTATGTTTGATTCTTTATATAAGACAACTAATAACTCTAGAAATAAATTAAATAGTTTTGACTATTTGTCCAGCAACAGAATAACTCTCTGAAAACAGAACTGAGATTAAATATGATATGTAGGGAGAAGTATGAAGGTGATAAAAATCTGAAAATGGCCAAATCCAGCTATGAGGAAAATAATCCAAGAAAAAGATCCCCCAATGCATGCCCATGGATAATTGCCTGGAATGTTGACTACACTTTCATTCCCAGTCTCCTCCCTCTTTCTTTTCATTGGTGGGACCCAGAGCAGAGCTATTATAAAAGAGGTTGGAATTGGGGAAAAAACCAGCTGTTGTGCCTTGCTTCCTTCCCTAACTTAATTATTTCATATTTTTTCAAAATTTCTTGAAGCCTTTCTCTTCCAAAGTTATTAGACTGAAGATTAACTGAAATTTAAAACAGCCCTTTTATAAACAGAGAGGGTTTTTCAATAGTAAGGAGAGGTCCAAAATCCCTCTATTATAGTGTTTCTCAACCATGGTAACTTGAAGATATGTGGATTTCAACTCCCAGAATTTCTCAGCCAGCCACGCTCTATTAGAATGCATTGAAGTTATCTCAATATTCCTTTCTAGAAAGTTTCAAAATACATGCAAACCCTTTTTCTATAAAGCAGTCTCTATTTGGCACACTACTTCTGATTGTCAGGGAAATTTGAACCTGGCTGTCCTTCTTGGAAAAGCCTTGAAGCACTCTTTTCTTGTGGTGCAGCTGCTAAATTACATTGTGTAAATGAGTGTCCATGGAAAAAAAAATCTAATGTGTAATTAGATTTTCATTTCAATGAGGAAGCAAAGAAGGAACCAACTAGAAAGACAAATGAGCATCATGGTTTCGATTTCTTCCTATGCACAACATGAAGGTTGGCAGGTAAACTCTCAAGTTTTTTTAGAAGACTAGTTAATAATTACCTGTGCTGCCTCCCAGCCCCACTGTCTGTACTTAGGATCATGTGTGAATCGCCACATATACCAGTATGTCTCAATCACCTCCGGTCTTAATATGTAGTATTTTTCATTTTGCCGCACTGCTACTGCCTCTAAACCTCCATCAAATTTGAAAGCTTCAGGCCCCAGTTTTAAAGCTGCAAAAGAAAATGAAGAAAATTAATGCAGCAACTTCTTATATAGCTTCTAAGTTCAACAATGCTATTCTAAAAGAAACATTAATATATGTTTTTAATGATCCCAGAAATAGTTATGATGGTTCTTAGGAATCTAATCAGGTCTGAAACAACTTGATAGAAATCTAAATTCATTTCAGAATTTTGAGTATATTCATGGTTGTAGAAGAGGCATTGGATTTACCTGATGCGCTCCTTCTCGTTGTGTGGAGAGATAATCCAGAAATTGGGTCACTCTGTTCTTTCCTAGCTCTGTTGACTGAGTGGTAGAAACTTAAATAGGGGAAGCTCCTCCTCCTTCCCAGTTTCTACGAAGGTTGAGTCAGACGAACTCACTCTCTCACTCTGGCACTCCTGTGCTCATCATTGGTAAATAATGAATCCGTTCCTCAAAGTGTTGACCGCGAGTCAGGACCAGCTGGTCACCGGGCGGGCTGGATTATCTCTCCACACAACAAGAAGGAGCGTATCAGGTAAGTCCATTGAATGTAGAGAAAAAATCCAGAAATTGGACATGCCAAAACAGTTGGACGTTACGGGAAGGAACTGGTTCGGTCTGCAAGCTCGTGGGACAAGTGGACTGCCTGAAGAACCCTCCTGCCAAATGCTGCCTCAGCCAAGGCGTACGAGTCCAAGTGATAATGTCTGATAAAAGGCGATGGTGAAGACCAGGTCGCTGCTCTACAGACTTCATCAACGGTGGCCTGCAAGGCCCAGGCCTTTGAAGTGGAAGCACTCCTCATGGAATGAGCCATGATGCCAGATGGTGGCTGGAGACCCCGTGAATTGTACACTGCTGCGATGCACCCCCGGAGCCATCTGCCGACTGTGGAGGAGGACACCTTCTGACCCAAGGTGCGTGGCTGGAAGGACATGAATAAGGCCTCAGAGAGTCTGAAGGAGTCCGTCCTGCTGATGTAAATACGTAAAGCTCTATGAACATCCAGCTTGTGCCAACCATACTCGTGAGGGTGTACGGGATTAGGGCAGAAGTTGGACACAATGAGTTCCTGGGCTCTATGGAACCACAAATTGATATTTGGTATAAAGGCCGGGTCCAGTTGTAGGACAAGCCTGTCGGGATGGAAAATACATAAATCTGACCTGATAGAGAGTGCTGCTAATTCTGAGATCCTCCTGGCCGAGGTGATAGTAATTAGAAAGGCAACCTTCAAGGCGTAATAAAGCTGTTTGTAATGATTCAAACGGAGCCTTTGTTATGGCCTCAAGGACCATGGGGAGGTCCCAGGTGGACCGAAAATAAAATGGCCACCGCCACGAGACAAGGAGAGAAATGGTGGCCGCCAGTGCGATGCCAATCTCTCTGTAGCAGGTATGATGTGGAAGAAAGCTTAATGCTGCACTGCTGGCTTTGGGAACACACAGCGGTGGCAGAGCTATGATGACGCAGCAGCACCCGCGGCCTTGGAGGGAACCGCAGGGCGCTGCCCGATGAATTTTCAGCCTCTGCGGTAGCCTAGAGGCCAACTGTAGTTGAATCCAGAGTGGATGCGCAATGATATAGAGAGTGACCAGCTTCGGAAGCAGCGCTGTCACTTTAAACATTTTTCACCCTTTTGTCTCTGAGGCTCACAAAAATCGCGCTGCCCAGCTGGCAATTTCAGTAAACTTGTTAAAATCCCTTCAAGGCAGAAACTTCCACTGCTCCTTCACCACAAGACCAGAATGGAGGGTTGCAGCAGGGAATGGAGGGGTGGGGACCATATTCCTTATTTAAGCAAAAATACCTGATTTAGGAGTTGAAACCTCCTCTTCACAGAATTCTGCTTCAATTGTACCTTACTGCAATTGCAAAGGCAAGCCTCAGGAAAAAACATTTAAAACCTAAGATAGGCAAGGTACTTACTTGTCCTGTCATAGGATTCATGGCATGTATGTGCAATTTCTGCTCCAAGTTGCAGGTAATGTCCAGCCTTCTCATCTCGGGAACCATCAGCTCCAAGGGCAAACATTCCCCCAGCAAAGCATGTGAGATGGCCCATCTTTCTCTCAAGGTGCCCATTTTTCCATTCCCCAATAAAAGTTAGGCCCCCATTAGACTTTCTGATAAGATGCTTCTCTATGGCCTGCAGGGGAAATACACAGGTTTAATTATCATGACAGGTCAAAACATATTTTCAGTGTCTCCTCCTCCAAGACACGTTATAGAATAGAGCAAGAACTGTATAGTTACTCTATTTTCCCCTCCTTCCACTGAAACAGAAATAGGAGAAAAAAAAGAAACTGTAAAACACTTTCACAAAAAAGTTAAGCACTGAGCTCCTTTTATACTTTCCACATGGAAAAGTGATGACCACTACTTAGCAAATGTTACCCTCATTCCTCCACTCCTTGCTCTACTTTTTCTATTAATGACATTTTTTTTTTGAAACAAGTGTGTGGGCCCTATGTGTTTAAGGTCAATTGGATCTATTTTGGACATAACTTTTCTTCATATCAGTAATAACTAAGAAATGGCAACACACTGAATAATTCTCTTAGATCGGGCAGTTCATACCTTGGCCTAATTTCCCTACTTCTCTGAATCTTTGTTTTCATAAAGACAGATTTTTGTACCATTAGTGGATTCTTATGCAACTCAAGTGAACCTCAGTTGTACTGTATTATAGCACGCTAGTCAACAGCCAGAGAGAAATCTGATTGTTTCCATTTTTCCCTCACATTTCTGCAAAGACAGTTGGTTTTAGTTTAGCAAGATTCCTGGCTTTCTCACGTTAATAATTGCACAAATTACTGTCAAGTTGTCTTTTCTTCCTTGGCTATGACCAAACATTCCATAAAATAAAACTTTGGCATGGTTTTCTGTTATTAGGTTTCCTGAACAAGTGAGAAGAGAAAGCAAATAAGAATTTTGTGATTTACACAAAGAAACACACACAAGAAGTACCTCCCCTTGACTTCATTAACTGAAAAGGGGTAGACATCGATTTTGTGGGTTTGTTTACTGTTTGTTGGAAGGTAATAACCTCTATGACACCTCTGCTAGCCAAGCCAGACATCAATCTCAACCACTCCTGATCCTCCAGCAACCTCAAAAATAAAGATACAAAGCAGTCACTTGACACTTGGGCTGCAATTGATTAGAAAATCATAGGCAAAATAACCATGAAACAAAATCCCCTCAAGAGAAATCTTTTATTACAATATACTCCTCAGGGACCAGACCCCTCATCCAAAACTCCAGGGCCAGACCTCTCATAAAATTCCACACCTAAGAAAAGATCTATACATACTCACATGGGCCTCTCTGGACATCCCTACAAAATGTACAATCTAATGTACAATCAAAGTCATTATTACTATAAATACTACTATTCTCTGTCAGCTGATTTAGGCATTTACTTTGCTATCAAATAAACTCTATCTCCGCTTCACGCTCATTTACCCGGCCACAGAACGGAACAGATTTTCTTCTAACACGTTCATCTCAGCAACATGGAAATCATCAAAACTGCTCATATCTACATTTTCTCCCTAAAGATTACATGGATCTGGCTACAAATGAAGACCAACTCTGCCTTCTTGCAAGATAAGATAAAGGAGGTATAAACTGATTGTTCTTAATTATGGAAGATGTGGAATTCTTAGAATGGATTCATATATGAGGACAGTGAACAGAATTAAAATATCTTTCCAAAGTTAAAAGAAAGTCAGAGAGCAAGAGATTTCTGTAAGCAATCTATCCTTTGCCTCAGCCTTCCTCCATTAGACCAAGAACAGAGAAACTGAAAAGGAAGAAATTTCAAGAAAGTAAACTGTTTGGTCTTATACACAATGAGCAATGAGATCACAATAGCTGTGAGGAAAGACAAGGCAAAGGAGAGACTGCCTACAGTTATTCTCTCTATTCTTTGGCATTATGTGATGCATATGCATACATGCACTGCGTTCCAGGAATTTTAGCATGAATCCAGCTAAGAATATTCAGGTAAAACTACAAAGAAGGGAATAAAGCTTTTATTGTGGAAATAAATTACAGACTATGAAGCCAGACAGAAGATCTAGATAATGTCTCTCGAACCACACTGAAGAACTTTCAGGGATGAGAGCTACAGTAATGATGGGAATTTTCCATTGCCTGGACATCTGTTGGAAGCATAGCCAAGACAGTAAGGTCCCAAGCATTCCTCAGTCATCTTACTGCCTGCTTGTTCCATAATGCAGAAGATGAAAACAACCCCCACCCCACAAAAATGGCTCTCTAGAGCTGATCTTAAAAGAGAAAAGCAAGGTGGTTGAACAGGTAAATGTAGTGAGAACAATGGGAAGAAGTAATCACATTATCTTTGAGTTCAAAATACAGCAGAAAGGTTTTTTGCTAAGAGTTATAACTGACAAAGAGAGAACACAGTTAATGATTAATAAGGAGGTATATCAGCTAAAGCTCTCACACACTCTATCAATAAAGAAAAATAAATTTACTCAGTGATATATACAGATCACACTCTGATTTTAATACCTTGCTTTCAAGGAAAAAAATTACTTGTTATAAGATAAAAAATGTTATTATTTCAAGAAAGTATATTACAAAAAAACATTTTTTTAAAAAATTAAATAAATATGATTGTAAGGATGACAGAAACAACAATATAGGAGTTAACTGAAGCTTATATATAAGGAATCTTAATAAGGCTTGCAGCATACAAAAAAAAAGAACATAGTAGGTTAAAACCACTATTTAAAGACAAAAGAAAGACATCTGAACAGTTTCATAAAACCAAACAAGATTGATAAACATTGGAAGAATTAAATAATTTGAAACATCGTTTAGATTTATTGGAACAGCAGATCTCCAAAAGAAGATAAACTGCACCAAATTATTTTGAAAATAAAAGTAAACTAGGGAAGCATATCAAATTAGGAAAGAGAAAGAAAAAAGGATAATAACAGTAATAAACATAATAAACTATTAGATATAAGGTCAGAAATAACAGAAGAACATGCAAATTTTAGGAACAAAAATCATTTAGAAATGTATATATTAAAAACTCAGATCTTAAAAAATGATAATTTTAAACAAATTACTAACAATTCGAGATATGAAAAAGCAATAAAGAAAATTAAAATTAATAAAGCTCTGTATGGTAAAAAGTTAAAAGAACTACCGGTAGTAGAATTTATGCTAAAGGCAGTGAATGAAATTCAAATAAAAAAACAATTCCAAAGACTCGGGAAGAAGCATATTTAACATTAATATACAAAGAAGGGAATAATCAGAAGAAATCTCAGTAATAGAGACCAATTTCTTTACTACTTAATATTCAGTAACTACTCCACTAGCTGAACGTATGAAAAAGTACATTTGATAAATTATACAGATTATATAGATTACATTTCAAAATAGGAAATAGATAACAGCAGATACTATAATTTATCAAAATTAAGAAAAAATAGTATCAGTAGTATTTTTAATGTGGAAAAAGCCTTTGATAATTTGCAATGAATTTTTTAAATTAAATGTCTTAAAAAATGAATTCCAGAGAAGAATTCAAAATTTGAATGGAGAGTACGTATAAAAGGCAAACAGTAAATATTACAGTAAATGGATTGCTATTTGTAAACTTTTCAAGTAGCAAAAACACAAGGCAAAAAACCCCTTTTGTGTTCAGAAGATTTATTATAAAATCTGATAACTAAAATAAAATTTGAGAAGAGATATAAAACATAAAGTATTACACAGTTGATGTAGTACTAACAATCATATCAACCACAAAACTCTATACAACAATTGATGAAAGTAATCAAAGATATTGATTATTCTTCCACATACAAAATCAGTGAAAAGGAATAGCAAGGCACTTAATTTCTGATGAAGAAAATTTTGTGAAAAAAGATACTGGCTATGAGATAATGAAAAAGTCAGTTAAATAAATCCTTCCTTGAGAGGATGCAACCAACAGATATTTCAAAAGAAATACAGTAAACTATGACTAGAAAATAAAACCATTGACAGGTTTCACATTGACAGATGAAAAGTTTAAAACTCTCCTATGTTATCAATTAAAAATGAACGTATTGCCTAAGGCAGCAATTCAAACCTCAGATTTAAAAAAAAATTGCAGGATTGGGAACGAAATAAAAGAAGACAAGAATTTGAAGTATAATATTAAGAGAAAGTCTGTTAAAAATTTAGAATTTCCAAAAAGCTTATTAATTTTGCCGTTAATATCATCAAAATCAAATGGTTCCTGTAATTACAATCAGAAAGATTTGGTTAAATATGCAAATATGATACATTGGACACAAAAAACAAACTAAAGATACAAGAATTTTTTTAATCAAAGAATAAATCTACCAGAGTTAATGTATTTGCAAATAATTGGAAAAATAAAAATTGGTAAAAAAATGTTCTACAGATGGTTTTTAACTAATTACAATTGCCTAGATGGATATATCATATAATAAACAACATTGGGAAGGCGACAACAAGCAAGGAATATTTTATTATATGTGATAGTTATGTTTTTAAAAAAAATCAAAAAGTACTGGAGAGAAATATACTAAACTACCAAAATATGCAGAAAATATTTCTCAGGGATGTTAATAACAGAGGATTTTTGTATATTGATGAATTCTGATATTGCTCCCCTCTAATTTCCACATTCTATAATTCTGTGCTATGCTATTATAATAAAATAATACTTGGTAAGAATGAGAAGTTGTTTGTCTGTAGTAGCTAAGAACAAATCAAATAACCAATCTACATTCAGCTAGATGACTATGGACCACATACTTTCTTCAGCATAACTTACAACACAGCATAACTTTTTTTGTAAAAAAAAATGGGATGAAAAGCTGCATATGCTACTGTATACAGAAAGGAAGAATAAATTTCCATTTAACAGAAATTCTACATTACATTGTAAATATATACAAAATGATTTCCATATTTTCAAATAGATTTCACTGGTTACAATAAGTAAAATAATCAGCTCACCTGTTGACAAAGTTTTTTGTTGCTGATTTATTAATATTACTTTAAAAACATGTCAATTTTTAAATATCATAAATCTATCATTTGAGGCATTGTTCATCTTTCGCAAGTTATAAGTATTCTAATAGGAGTTTTTAAATGGGCTGGCTTAGACTACAGGCCACTGGCTTAGACTACAGGCAGTTCTCAATTTACAACAGTTCATTTAGTGATCATTTGCAGTTACAATGGTATTAAAAAAGTGATTTATCACTGTTTTTCACACTTACAACCATTGCAGCATCCCCATAGTCATGTGATCAAAATTCAAATATTGGCAACTGACTCATATTTATGACAGTTGCAGTGCCTCTGGCTCGTGTTCATCTTTTGCAGTCTTCCGACAAGCAAAGTCAAGGGGGAGGCCAAATTCACTTAACAACCATGTTACTAACTTAACGACTGCAGTGATTCACTTAACAACTGGAAAGAAAAGCCATAAAATGGGGCAAAATTCACTTAACAAATGTCTTGCTTAGCAACAGAAATATTGGGCTCAGTTGTGGTTGTATGTTAAGGTCTTCCTGTAATTTAGTGGCTCGAGCTCAGTTTGAAGCCATTAACCCTATATATTTTATTTTATTTATTTATTTTATATGCTGTTTAACTCACTGGTCCAAATCGCTCTGTACAATGTAATAAAAATAGAAATAGAAAAACAATTTAAATTTCAAAAATCAAATACAGACTAAAAACTGAAGTTTCAGACAGAGCAGGTGTCTTCTCTGTCATTGCACCAACCACCTCCATCCTAAAGCATTTCCATTGAGCCACCTTGCTTACTGGCAAAATGAGGCTTAAAGGCCCTTTTAGAAAACCAGAAAGGTAGGTGAGGCTCTCACTTCTGGCAGGGAGATTTCCACAGGGCAGGGCCCACAGCAGAAATATTCTCCTAGACCTCACTAGCTGAAATTGTTTAGCTGATGGGGTCTGTAGTAGGCTCCTTCTGCCAGAACAAGTAAGACAGGCCACTCCAATTAGGACAAAGCAGTTTCTCAGATGTCTTGGAACCATGCCATAAAGGGCTTTAAAGGTGATAACCAACAGCTTGAATTAGATTTGAAAACAGTTTGGCAACCAGTGAATCTCGTGTAACAGTGATGTGACATGTGCTTCCCTGGGGGCCTCCAGAATTCTATGTGCTGCATTCTAAACCAATTGTAGCTTCTGGATGTTTTTCAAGGGTAGCCCATGTAGCATGCATTGCAGTAATTCAGATTAGAGATTACCGGAGCATGAGCGTACATTCCACTTTTAGGCTGTTAGAAATCTTAGAAGAGATCTCAGATTTCCACACATGAATTTTAAATGATTGAGACTATATAAATCTGCTCATGAGAAAAATCATTTGAAGAGTGATTAAAGAGATAAATCTTTTTAGATGAGGCAGGTCTAGCACTTGGATCTAGTTCTCCAACACAGCAAATCGGTGATGAATCTTCAGCATTAGTATTAAAAACACCTTTTAAGAGCATGCAAAATCTGTTATCTGATTATTTAGAGCATTAGTGACATTTTTTTTAATACATAAGGCATCAGCTAGAATTCCCCTTGAGACTTTTAACCCATAACCTTTGAATGTATAGATTACATATTTAAAATGTTACAGCCTTGAATAACATGAATATGTATAGATGCAGATTACACAAATGATCTTTACATAAATTTATGCTTCATTTTATACATGCTAAACAACCCACTTTGTAATCCCATAAAATGTTTTTGATTTGACCCTAGATGACTCTAGCCAACTGCAGTTTGTTTGGAACCCCATGGCTAAATCAACTACTCTTGACATGTGTCAATCCAGCCCATTTTTGCATAATTCCACTATGCTACATTGACTAAAAGTAAAGAAATATAAAGGAACTAAAATCCTTGTATCTGACATTAATTGACTTGCTTTCAGCTTAGAAATAACATCTGTTTGTGAATGGTTAGAAAAGATTTTTGTATTTATTATTTTTAAAACATGAATAAAGAAATACAGCTTGTTTCCATTGGAAGGCAGTAGTCAACAAAAATTAATATACTGTCCTACAAGATGGCATGTAGTTAATCTACATCGAAAATAACTTCCTCCAACTTGATACATAAAACATTGCTGCAGTTGGAGAAGCAGTCTCGTAATTTACATTGTTCATATAAAATGTTATGATTTCATGGAATCAATATTATTTACACAATAATTTAAAAAAAATTATTCAACCCATCATTATAATAAATTACATAGCATAAGGTTCGTGTTTGGCAAACATTACAATACTTAGACAATGACTAGGGGCTGGCAGGGTGTTTATTTTTGTATCTGTCATAAAAGGACTAGATCTTAAGCAGCAGCCTATAAATGAGGGTAGATTAGCAGTAAATTGGCTTATTTCCAGTAAGAATCTGACTTGAGCCCTTTTTAGCAGGGATTACTTTGGCTGTCCTTTACATGCTGACAAAGAGATGACTCTACAAAATGTATTTGTGTTCATCACAAATGTTTCTCCAAACTATCCTTCTACTTTTTAAAAGTAAGAACTGTAGTTTCTATTATTGCATGCTCTCTATCAATGTCTTCCCAACAATTCTGAGGAGTTATATAATTCTTTAAAAAACATATTAGAATTGTAAGCAAATTTCCATAATACAGTTGAACTAAAGTAGAGGTCTACCCTTATCAGCCTTTAATTGACCTCAGGTGATCTTGAAAAGCTAAGCAGAGTGGCTTGATCGATGTTTGAATGGAGCACATCAAGAAATATTGAGGCTGTAGGCTAAACTGGGGGAGCAGAATTATTTTTTTACTATAGATGAATATGTTCATGAAGTCACCAATTCCAAGAAAATGTAGTATACCTTTGACAACATCTTATACCTGAGCATGTACTGTACTCTACACAGAGAAGGTTCCAGGTTCTTAAATCTAGATGATTTAAGGACAGCAGGGCTGGGAAATACTACTCAAACTCAAGGTAGCTGACACTAGTTGGAAGGGAAAACTGATATAATACACCAGTAGTCTGATGTCTTACAAAACAACACACTACTACACATTAGTAGAGCATGGAATGACTTCTCAACTCACATAGGATGACAGGACACCAATGAGGTTGTGGTCAGGATCTGCTTAATTCAAGTGTAGTGTTCAGAGTAAGGGAATATGCAGTATTTTGGAACTTCAAACAGAACAATAGTAATTTTCAAAGCCAGTTTGTTGTAGTGGTTAAGGCATCAGACTAGAAACCAGGAGATCATATTTCCAGTCGCACCTTAGTGACTTCGAGCCACTTAATTTCTCTCAGACCTACAAAGGAGGCAGTGGCAAACCACTTCCAAAAAACCTTGCCAAGAAAACTGCAGGAATTTGTCCAGGGAGTTGCCAGGAATCAAAACTGTCTTGAAGGCACAAAACAAAACTTTCCAAACAACCCCATCCTGTTACATTACTAAAATGATGAAAACTTTGGAGTGCCTTCCCCAGCTTGGAGCCCTCCAGACATGTGGGATGGCAACTCCCAGAAGACTGAATAGGAATTATGGGAGTTGCAGTCTCAGTAAATCTGGAGGGAATCAAGTTAGTAAAATGGATTGGAGTAGTTTTGTGTAAAAAAAAAATGAACAGTTTGACACTGGTACTCAAAACAAACCTGAGGGTTTAGGATTTTTTAAACTAAGTGTGTATGTTTGGAATCAAGCTTTAATTGGCAGATCTAAGGGTAGCATAATAGTCAAACAATACAATGATATTCTGTAAGTCTGAATTCACCCCCAGTCCAGTTTTACCAGGTAAACTCTGAAGAGGGTGGTGGAATTGTCATGCGAATTAAGCCTACAATTTCCCAAAAAACTGAAATGGCTAACGAATAATTTGATTACTGATCTCCTAAGACAAACTAACGCAAATCGTGGGGCTTTGAGTGGCTTTAGTTCTTTTTCAGCTTCTTTAACTCCTAAATGCCATAACCTGATTTGTTAAATGATGATAACTGAAGAAGGAATCATCCCAGGGTCTATTTCTGTCTGCCCCCTGTGGAAGCTGTCAGCTATTAAGAAACTTTGGGTGAATGTCATAATAATCCAAGTATGTCCTTAGGACTTGATATAGAACCATTTCTGTAAACTGTAAATTCTGGTGAAGAAGTGCAGTCGGTCCATCTAGCCATCAACCTGTTTGGTAGTGCTAAGATCAGATGCAGGTTCATTATTGTCCCTTCATTTAAACAGGAAGGAACAAAACGTCCTTTGCTCATTTGACAGGACATTCCCTGACCAATCCTTGCCAATCCCTCATTATTATTATTGTTGTTGTTGTTGTTGTTGTTGTTGTTGTTATTTAGATTTATATAGTGATTTCCATCATCACTAAATTCCATTTGGATCCAGTTTTTTCTTGTTAGAACTGAATTGGATTTCAGGGAGGAGGGAGGGGAGCCCCAGGTCCAACAGAGCACTTTCACAGCTCTCCCTCTTTTCCCTGCTAGCAAATGGCATAAACCTTGTGCTCTTAAAAACCATTAAACCAGGGATCCACAACCCCTGGGCTGTGGCTCTTTTGGAACTGGGCTGTGGCCCATTTGGAACCAGGACACACTAACGGTGGGTAAGTGTACAGCTCTATTCATGTGCAACTCCACTTGCATGAGCAGCGGGTTGTGGGCACTGGCGCTTGCAGCCCCACTCACATGAGCCCACCCACCGCTGATACAAATGAAGCTGTGCACATGTGCATGCACACCTTCCCCTGACATAAAACCATCCCTTCTCTTCCCATCCTAGGGCCAGGCCATCAACTTGGAAAGATTGGGGAAATGCTGCATTAGACAAAGACATAAAGGAATGATCTGTCAATGTCTGTTAGTCACAAAATCTTTATAAGCAGAGGCAGTGGTCTTGAGCGATAGATCCTGAAGTCAACAAAGAAGCTAAGAGGTACAGTGCATTGTCAGATGGAAAGAATCTTAACTAGATGCAGGAAGGCCATACTTTGTTCAGCATGAACAATGCTTCCCCATAGAAGCTATTAATTTACCAGATGGACAAAATATCAGTAGCATATGCAACAATTGTGCTTAAAGAGAGCAAACTTTCATCATTCAACATTACAGACTGCTAGAGCTAGTGGAAGCATATGAGCCTATATTTTACTTGTGGTATTTCCCCAAGGCATTTAAGCAGGCAGTACAAATGATATGCTTCAGCTTCAACAAGTTCAGACTCTCCACATTTTTGTCTTCTTCCTGTAAGGATCAAGACTCTGGAAATGTGTAACCCACAATGTCACGGAAAGGACTATTTCAAGATGCTCCAGTAATGGGGCTTGGTTTCTTTTTATCTTTCCAGTCAGCTGCCTTTAAAAAAAAAAAAGGCAGATTTGTAGAGGAAAAGGGGGGTGGGGAGGAAGTAGGCAGTGGCAAAACAGGCAAGTCAGTGCAATTTTTGGAACATCCATCAACAGATCTAAAGTTTGACATCTGGTTCTCTTTGCAAAGGGTGAAGGGTCCATTGAGGCTAATCTGTAAGGTCTGCAGCTTTCAGTCAAAGCTGCATGTGAAGATCACTTCTTATTCTCCCCCCGCCCCCTACCAATGTAATTTCTGAATAAAAAAAATAAGCACATTTTTGCCCTGGGAAAAGCTCCACGAATTGTTCGACCACCAGAGTGCTTGAGATGAGAACGAGGGAAGTTTGTCTCTCCACACGATGGTCTATGAGTCATCAATTCCTCATTCAGTTGGATGCTAGATGACCTCTTGCTTTGTGATGGTGGGTTGAGGGATCGAACTGGGTTGCTTGGCTACAGTTGCGATGGCCCCCGGAAGTAGTTTGTATTGTTCAGCTCCAGATCCAGCTGGTGGGGAAGGTTGGGGAGTTTCAGGAGTGGCTATGGGAAGAAAAGTTTTGTTATAAAATACATCGTTACACTGAACAGACGTGATTAAGGCACAAGTATTTTTCGTTGTACAGGTAGTCCTCAATTTACGAGCACAAGTGGCCCCAGTATTTCTGTTGCTAAGTGAAGTTTGCCTCATTTTGCAACTTTTCTTGCCACAGCTGTGAATTGAACCATTGCAGTTGTTAAGTAACATGGTTGTTAAGTGAATATGACTTCCCCATTAATTTGGTTTGTCAGAAGTTCACAAAAAGGGATCACATGAGCCTGGGACACTGCAACTATCATAAATATGAATCAGTTGCCAAGCAATTGAATTTTGATCTAGTAGCCAGGGAGATGCTGCAGTGGCCATAAATATGAAAAACAGCCATGCTACTTATTTCACTGCATTACTTCAAATGGTCACTAAATGAGCTTTTGGTAAGTCATGGACTACCTGTACATATTTCCCATATATATTAATTCAGAAGTACATTCTACAATGTACCAATCATGGGAAAAGTCTAAATTCTTGTATAAAACATGACAATATCTTTATTGTAATGAAAATTGCAGGGAAAAGTGTGCAAGCTTTGGGGGTTCTTCAGGATTATTCATCATCCAAGATATTGCAAGAAGGAGAAAATCCCAAAAATAAGCTGGCGTTTCAGCCATGAGGTCTATAGTAGATGCAAACTGCAGATTAAATACAGGGTGTCCCAAAATAAATGAAACCCACAACATTTCCAATAAATATGCTGGTTTTAACCCTGTTGTTTA
>JANHFJ010003694.1:62685-72937 GCA_032468195.1 Cerberus rynchops
GTGGCAACAGGCGGTCCCGTAAGTACCCGGGTCCCAAGCCATGGAGCGCTTTAAAGGTGATCACCAGCACCTTGAATATGCTGAACACTAAAACATCATTCCATTAAGTAACAAAAGACTAGCTCTTTATGAGATCTTTTGGAGATCGAGAGCTACAGCGTACAATGTAGAATAGGGTTACCAAGACAATGAACATTTACAAACTATTCAAGACAAGCCTTTTCCCCTTTGCACTGAAAAATGCATAACAAAACAGGCAAGAGATTAGTCACCCTAGATTGACTATACAGGTAAGATTTACAGCAGTTCATTTAGTGATGGTTCAAATTTACAACTGCACTGAAAAAAGTGATTTATGACCACTTTCTGGATTACTACCTTTGAAGCATCCCCACAATCATGTGATCAAAATTCAAATTGTTAGCAACTGGTTCATATTTATGATGATTGCAGTGTCCCAATGTCATGTGATCACCTTTTGCTACCTTTTGACAAGCAAAGTCAATGAGGAAGCCAGACTTACTTAACAATCAGATTACTAATTTATCAACTGCAGTGATTTATTTAACAATTGCAGCAAGGTCATAAAATGGGGCAAATCTCACTTAACAAATGTCTCACTTAACAACAGAAATTTGGGGTTCAGTTGTGGTCATAAGTTGAGGACTACCTGTATACAGCCTTCTCATTTGAAAGCACAATACTTATTGGAATCCTTTTATTACACAGTACTTATTGGAATCCTTGTATAAACTTCATCTTCAGTATATTTCAAGGCTTTTAGATTCTTGCTCCTGAGATAACTATTTCCTGTTTAAATTGCAATGGGAGAAATCTGACATATATTTGTTTTTCCCATTTTTTTCTACTTTTATTCTAATCTGGACAGGATATAAATGTTAGAAAATAAATAGGTAAAATGAAAACTATAAATATGCCACCCAGAGCTGAGTTGTAGATTGAGAAGATTCTAAATTAATTGACAATGTACTCCAGAATAAGGCATTGTGATTTCACCTGAGGTGTATAATAGTGTAAAATGAAAAAAAAAATCCTATTACCACTTTATGTATATATTTTTTTAAAAAATGTTTGAAAAGTTCCAGTATTCTTCTTAAAAGGCAATTTATATAACTTTGAAGATGATTATGGCATATGTCTTGCACATTAATTTTTCTGCTAATTTACATAGATATAATAAAAGCTAGTTTGAGAGTTATCCAAGAGTAAATCTAAGCCTTTAATTTAATCTTAAATTTAATATTCCTGTGGAACATTAGAGAACATCAACTTTCAGTATTAATAAAATTTGATGCAACATATTTTGGTCTCTTTAGAATTTGGACACACTCATGCCTTAATTCCTTAGTTGCACCTAACAACCTAGACACAACAGGAAGGATGCCTAAATGCTAACTCAAGATAGGAATGAAACGTGTTTGCTTTCTCTCTTTGAAATTCTGAAACGGCACCCACCGCTTCTGGCTACGCAGCCCAAAGGACCACTTTCTAATCATCTAATGAATATGCAGACCGCCTGTGCCCTCATTCAGGGCCCCGGAGCGAGCGAGTTACTTTCGCGACCCCCACCGCCCGCCCGCCTCAGGGTGGAGCAAGAAACTTTTGCAATCTTGGGACTGGACTGCGGCTGCCCCCTCCTTCCCCGGCACTGAGTCGGCGCCCGAACAGGGGTCCCCCTGGCCCTTTCTCTTTCTGCAGCGGTCTACCGACGGTAGCTAAAGAAACTCAGACTCGCGAGCTCGAGGCAGGCTGGCGATGGAGAAGGCTAAGCGCGCAAGCGGCTCCCAGACAGGTGGGCTGAGGCTGGGCGCTCTGCGCGGGGCTCTGCCGGTGGGCTGGCCCTGTCTCGCTCCTCCGTTGGATGCCTAGACGGCAGGGAGCCTGCAAATCCATTTCTCTGGCAGCAGCCCGGATCCTGGACGCGCGGGTCGTCGCCGGGACAGGCGGGCGCTGCGTTTTTTCCTTTGGGGTAAGCGCTGCTGGTGTTTGGGGTGATCGCCGCCTACGAGCATTGCTGCGCTCGGTTGCGTTCGCTTTCTAAACTTTTAAGACGGGAAACTAGACGGAGCAACCACTTGAGGGACGAGGGCTGGAGCCGAACGGCTGGTTTGTTAAAAAAGGTCGTGGTTAATACGTCTGGCCTCCGAGCATAGCTTTTGAGTAGCGCATAATGGGGGAATCTTGGACTGTGTTCCAAAAGGGATTTGCAATTGCGATCCTATTTCCTTAGGCCTGAGAGCCATCCCCTGTAGTGGAAATCAGTTGATGGACTCTTACCGGCTCTCATACATTGGGCAGCAGCCACATCTAGGGCATATGGGTGTGTGTGTCCCATTATGTTCAGTGGGTTTTGATTCTAGGTAAATTTGCATAAGAAAGCTGTCCCAGGGTTATAATTACCAATGGGTAGTCAGGGAATGGCCTTCAGTTCTGCAATTCTTACTGGGCATTTTTGGAATACTGCAAATCTTGTGTGTGTGCCAATGCATTACATACATTAATGGGTCCCTACATACATTAATGGGTCCCTACATCCAAGAAGAAAGGCCAATTGGATTAGTTACTGGTGGAATAAAACTTACATTGGGATAACAAGAAAACAAGCTACTTTAGTAACAGATTACTAACTATCAAGATGTACAATGAGTATTACCTTTTTTGAATTGGCCTTAAAAGTTTGGTTCCAGGGCCTGATGCAGCCACCTTCCCTAACAAAGCACCTTAGGTAGGAATAAGGACAGCATATCATTGGGAATCACAGTTCCATCAGAACTGGAAAATGCAAATTTGAAAAGCTTTCCTTTGTGGTGATAATCCAATTCAGGTTATATTGTTAAAAGGCAATCTACTTGAGCTCTCACCCAGGGTCAGACATATCGATTGTAGAAAAAAGCCCTAGTTTAGCAAGTGAATCAATGTTTTCGTGCTAGTGCTGTACATAATCACTCAGGAAAAAGTCTTGTATTTTATGAGGTTCACCACCCATGTCTGCAAATCTAGGATTTCAACTCCTTTGCACTGTGTATTCATGCACAATACAGGAGCAGAAGTCTAAACTTATTCATATGGAAATTAATGCAATTAATAACAAAGAAATTTACTCTTGTATGTACAATTTACTCTAAATTCATTTTGCAGCTGAAAAATGAGATTTCCTAAAAGAAATGAATGCTGATAAAACAGCCTCTCTTTTAAAAATATTTTGCTAATACTGCAATGTGAGTATGAAACTTTCGAAACTAGTTTTCATGCTTTTGCTTGGTTTTCTAGTGTCTTTGAATATTCATCTATGATTTTCAGGTCAGTACCTGTTGTGCCTCTCGTAGGATTGACCTTTATGTGTCAATTCAGGATGTATAATGGGACAGGTTAATAAACCATTGCCACTTTTACTAAAAGCTATATTCTAAACAAATCAAGTTTTCAATACATAGAGGAAAATGGGAAAAGAAGGCTACCTTCTTCAGTAAGATCTCCTAAACTATGTCATTTAAGAATGAAGAAACAAAATTCAGCTCCCAGAAATAAATCTCTCTTACACACATATACACATCATTTGTTCTTTAATTACAGATCTTGGCACATTTGGCTTTTCTGAGTACAAAAGTTGCCACTGACTACAGACTAGCAGGAGATCTGACTGGTCTACTGGCCTGTATAGCTTGATTTATTTATTTAATAATAAAAATGCTTCAACCATTATACGTAGAAGTGCCTACTCCAATTTTTCTCCCCAACAGCTCTGTAAGGGAGTCTGGGCTGAGAAAGAGTGACTGGCTAAAAGTCAGCGCACTTCCATGGCTGAGATTAGGGTTAAGGTTTAAATATTGATCTCCCCAATCTGGTACCTCCCCTTTATCCCTTCATGGCACATAAGAGTTCAAAGAAGACAACTGGGGGTGGGGGCAACTGATGAAACATGTCATGATTTTGCAATGTAACTCTTCCTCTTACGATCTTACATGTGATGTTATGATTCTAGTATCATTGTGTTACGATGTCATGACAATGTTTTATCATGTTGGCCTACTACAATTAGAAATGGATCCTTCAGCCACTGCACCATGCTGACTGGCTGCATGGCCTATATACCTAAGCGAATGAGACAAATGAGATGAAAGGTTGATTAGGGGATATTTTCCCTAAGATTTCATTTTTTTCTCCAATAAAATCACTCGTTGCTTTGAACTGTAATTACTTCATGGGGTAATATCAGCATTATATACCAAAGACATCAAGTGATGTTCATTCTTTACTTCAGAAAGGATGACAGCATCACAAAGATAATGTCCCAGTACCATGGATTTTTTTTTCAAGGGCAATGAGGCAACTCTGTCCTTTTGTACATCTGTTATGACATCATCCAAGTATGATAAGGGGTGGAGCTTGCCTCACAACACTGGCTTCATCATGCTGATTAAGCCTTTGGATCCTTGAGAAGCCTTTGCTGTGATAAATTTTTTAAACAGATTCTGGAAGAGAAGTTTTTCTTATTCTCTCAATTAAATACACTTAAGTGATTCAATAAGAATATTGTAAATTAATGACTTCTGGGTTTAGTTGCAATGCTAAAGTGAATACATATATTTATTTCAAGCAAAAGATTTACAGTGCATGATCTGAAGAGTACTCCCCCTTGATCTCTGCCTAATGTTTAAAAGCACTGCATCGTTAGGGATAGTTTTAATTTATTCAAGGATAATATAATCCGATATAAATAAAATACATCACTGTTAGTACACTTAATCATAACTGAGAAACCCTAGGTACAATCTCAGCTACTTTTATGTGTGGCCTCACATTTTATTGCATATATATCTACCATAGCATTATTACTTAATCAACGTAATGATTTAGTAATTATTCAATCAGAAGTTTAGTAACCAGGATTGTATTATTAATAATAATGGAATTTAAACCATTTCAAATATTTTAGATCTTCTCTTATATCTTAACATTTTTATTTTTATAAAATTTTAGTTCACCTTTTATAGTATGGAAATTTCCTAGAACCCCCGCCCCCGCCCCAAGCTCTATAGCTCTTTTTGTAGAACTGTGATCACTGAGCTCAGTAAAAATTCACACTATGTATTATGTTGGAAAAAGGTGGAAAGGTGGAGGTATGCTCTTGAAAGGAGGAATGAAGGTCAGTTGTAGTAAGACGGAATACATGTGTGTGAACAAGAGGGAGGAAAGTGGAACAGTGAGGTTACAGGGGGCTGAAGTCAAGAAGGTGCAGGAGTTTAAGTATTTGGGGTCAACAGTCCAGGGTGATGGGGAGTGTGATAAAGTGGTGAAGAGGTGAGTGCAGGCAGGTTGGAATGGGTGGAGAAAGGTGTCAGGAGTGTTATGTGACAGAAGAGTGTCAGCAAGAATCAAAGGAAAGGTGTGCAAGACTGTAGTGAGACCAGCTATGCTGTATGGGTTAGAGACTGTAGCAGTGAGGAAAAGACAAGAGGCAGAGAGAGAGTTAGCAGAGATGAGGATATTGAGGTTCTCTTTAGGAGTGACCAGGATCAACAGGATTAGGAATGAGGGACATCAGAGGGACAGCTCAGGTCAGCTGTTTTGGGGACAAGGTCAGAGAGGCCAGATTGAGATAGTTTGGACGTGCAGAGGAAGGAGAGTGGTTATATTGGTAGAAGGATGTTGGAGATGGAGCTGCCAGGCAAGAGGTTAAGAGGATTGCCAAAGAGGAGATATATGGATGTTCTAAAAGGGGACATGAAGTTAATTGGGCCAAGAGTAGAAGATGCTGAGGATAGAGTTAGGTGGAAACAGATGATTTACTGTGGTGACCCCTAACAGGAACAGTTGAAAGAAGAAGATACTTTCAGGTATCCCTCTGAGGGTTCCAATAATGATTGGTATAACAACTGCAATAACCCTTCTACCTACAGCTGGGTAAAAGTGTTCCGAATTGCTACCTATAATACATGGAGAGATGGTACTGGTTAAATTTCTCACACATTCATCATCATGCCTCATTCAGAACTGCCATTTCTCAGCTTAAAAAAAGTTTTAATTTAATTTAATTTAATCATTTTTTTCTGAAATCTTTTGCAAAAATAAAATCTTTTCGTATGTCTCTGAAAAGTTTCCCTGTGTATAAGATTGAGGTCAAGAACATAATTTAATTGCATCCGAACCTAAACATAATGCACATATAGCTATAGAACAATATTCATTCAAGTACTGTACAGAACTTTTTGAAATAAATTTACTGTTCCAGTATGAGGTCCGCATTAAAAATTTCTCCCGATTTGCACTTGTACTTGTACTTGAAGTTTCTGACTCAGAAATAAGGATAGGGATCAAATGGTGGATAGAATGACAACAGTATTTGAAAATGAATTCCTAACAAATACATATCTTAAAGAAGGATTTAAATTTACTTTTCAGATCTGGAAAGTTGTAATACTTCAACAACATAATAGATCAGTAGAAGCTGCTATGAAGATTGTCATATGAGATATGTATCTATTATCTTCAGGTTAGAATTTATGGCTGTGACAGAACAATATAATGGAAAGTAGATTAAATGGTTTGAGTGATGCATAAATAGAACTAGACAAGCATACAAACATAGTACATCATTTTTTCAAATTGCAGTGATATATTGAGTCCTGTACTTTATAGAAACTCAGAGTTCTTTTAAGGCAGATCCCACAACCATGATAACCATGACTTTCATCATTTTAATGTTATTCTATAAGCAAAAAGCAGTGAAATTAAATACTGTATTGATGTATAATTCTAAATCTGTTTTCTGCAGAAAAAATACATAAAGCAAATAAGTATATTGCCTGCATTAAACATCTTTTTAGTATGGGGAAGTTATATGTTGTTGTTCACAAATTTAATATTATAGTCCTCAGAAATAATTATCCCGCTTACAACTGTCGCAGCATTCTCATGGCATATGATCAAAATTTGGGCACTTGGCAATTGGCATGTATTTTTGACAATTGCATTGTCCCAGGGTTATGTAACGTTTGCAGCCAGCTTCCAATAAGCAAAGTCAATGGGGGAAGGTGGATTCATTTAATAGCCATGTGATTCACTTAAGAGCTGCAATGATTTGATTAACAACTGTGGCAAAAAAGGTCATAAAATGGGACAAAACTCACTTAAAAACTGTTTTGCTTAGCAGTGGAAATTTTGTGATCAGTTGTCATAAGTCAAGGACTATCTGTACATAGTTTGTAGCAGCTTGAAAATATTAGATAACTCACCCGAATGGAGATATTTCTTAATAATATACAGTAACGATATACAAAAATATTAACATGGAATATTAAGAGGGAGAGATTGTATAGTTACTACCATAAGATGATACCTTAGGATACATGACCATTCTTGTTTAGCTTAGGTACATTAAGATGAAAAATTAAATACTCTCTCATCTAAAATGAATTCTTCAAAGGCTCTATTCTAAAACATTTTCTTAATCAGTTCTCTAGATCTTTTTAGGTCTTTCATGTACAACAGTTCTCAAATAAGGAAAAAAAAAAAACCCTTTGTCAGTCCTTTTAAATCCCAAAGCTGAATATTTTTTTTCATGTCACTTTTTCACCATTAATGTATCTTCCTGGTAAAGCAGTCAACCATGGTGACATATCTTTTGAATCTTTACATCTCTTTTGAATAGATACAAAGTAGCTATTTTGTGACATTTTATAATCTGAATTTATACTCCATTGAACATTTCTATGCTTATCGCTGTGCAAATGGCACTGTGCTGAAAAGTTAATGGTAACTTTTCTATTCTAATTTCTATGTGTTTTCATTTATTTCAACTGAGTTTTCAGATTCTTTTTTAATCCTGACTTTATTATTTTTATAAATAATTCAAGGTGGCAAACATATCTAACACCCCTTCCTCATCCTTGTTCCCCCACAAGAATTATCCCATGAAGTGAATTGAGCTGAGAAGGAGTGACTGGCCCAAAGTCACCTGGCTGTCTTTCATGCCTAAGTCAGGACTAGAACTCATAGTTTCTACCCTGGTACCTTAAGTCTAGAGCAAACGTCACTAGATTATATTGAAATACTGTATTTACTGCAGATTATCCTTTAGCAGACATGAAACTATTGAGAATCAAGGCAGAATCATTGTTATATGCATATTGTTCAGTTTGTTGTCAAAGTTGAACATATAAACAATTTCTGGGTTATTTCTAATTGTTATTAATTGGCTTAAATGTTTGTTTAAATTTGTGTTCATGTTTCTATTTTAGAATATATGTGGAAGCTAAGAAACCTAGGCAAAGGTAATAAGATTAATAATATATAATCAGTAATTAAAACCATTACCAAGCTAACATAAAAACCACACTAAAAATCAAAAATAGGGTTACCGTCAGTTCTACTAAAAGTATGTTTTATAGCTTGGCAGGTGAGGAGACAAATCAGAAATCTTATAAAAGCAATACATACATCTCACTTTGGCTTTCTTCTCACTGATCTATACTACCAGACCTACAAGTTGAAGGGTAGTAAAATAGCTTCTATTTTGTTTATTTGTTCTCATGGAGTTTTCCACTGAGTAAGCACAGCACTTCTGAGACATTTCTGATTGTGTGAATAACCAGTGTGCAAATTCTATGAATAACCAGTATATATTTTCTTTATAAATCTAGAAAGAAAAGTCATGGCAGGGAAAATATGAGTTTACATTGAACAATGGATTATAGAGTCTGTCAGTTTCACCTCAGTTGATCATCTCAGTGATCAACTGACAGACTTGGAATACAAGTTAGAGTTCACTCCAGATATCAGCACCACTGAAATCACTTTGGCCTTTAGTTTCCACATTAGTTCTTCTTTCAAGACCTCTTATTTATCCATCATATACCTTCTTCCTAATCTTACAGTTAATTAGTACATTTACATCTATCACTTCTGCTATCTTCTAGTCTTTGTCTTTCCTCATGACATCTGTTTGATTGGTTAGTACCTCCCTGTCCATCTGGACCTGAAAATTCCACAGATCTTATCCCTGTTATTCTCCACAACCTTCAGTAGAATCTCCCACTTGGACTTAAGAAGTTCTAGTCTGTATACTCTGCATTATGTTCCTATACACAATGCCAACTATTAAGTTGTGCTTTTTGGTTTGTGCTGTCCCTATACCCTGACAATATGTGTTGGCTTCCCTTTCTATATATAGTCAGCATATATTTATCTATACATCTATATCTATCTATATCATCTATATCTATTTATTTTGTCGTGGTTTTCAGAAAAACGTATCTCTAAATATTACATAAAATCTGAGCATGCATGTATTTGGATAAGATTGTATTTTGCTGAAGGATATTCCCTTTTCCCTTTCTTTCACCAAATTCAATATGTAGTCTTGCTCATTACACTAGCACGGTCAGCATATATAGCTCATCAGTATTTTACAACTTTTTCAACCCACATTACTGGCCTCTAGTTCTGAAAAAATATCTAAATCTCTCTTTGTTACTTAACAAAGCACAACAAAGAACAGTGGAAAAATGCCATTAGCATGCAAGATTGAGTAAATATGTACCACACAAATGAAATTACAAAGGATTTATATTTCATCTCCTTACAAAACTTTTGAATCAAAGTTATCTCTGTTGGCCACAAAGTAATTTTTAACTCCTTTTTTCCACTATTAAATTATCTACAGCTAGTATTTGGAAGGAAAATGATTTATTACATTGCCAAACAAAATAGATGTTCTCTTCTGGAACTTGATATATGGTTAATTATTATTTTGTTAACACAGGCACCACCCAACATTTGGATCTTGGATTACTGGGTATGGGTATATTACTATGTTGCTAGGAATGCAGAGGCTCTGATTTATCACAGCTTCTTTTTAAAATATTCAATCTTGCTTTTCAATTGTAATTTAAATTAAACTAATTAATTTTATTGTGTTTTTAAAATTAGTTATTTCTTAGCAATCTTTTATGTCTCTCTCTGTTATCCTTGCTCCTTCCCTTCATTTTACTGTCTTCCTGTCCATCTCCTTCTCCCCTCTCTCTCTCCCTCTCTCCTCTTTTCCCCATCTCCCTCTCTCCCAGCATATCCTGATTTCTTTCTTTTAACCATGGACTTCAGGAAACAAATCAAGCCAAAAGAGATTCTTTTGGCTTGATTTGGACTATTACTGACCTGAGATTCGGACTATTACTGACCTCCGAGCCTTCCGACGTGCGTTAAAAACCCATCTTTTCCAGCAAGCTGGTCT
>JANHFJ010003694.1:73037-85978 GCA_032468195.1 Cerberus rynchops
GGAGAGAGGGCGGTATAGAAATTCAATAAAATAAAATAAAAATAAAATAAATAAATAATCAGTTATTTTAAACATTAAAATTGTTATATTTTAACAATTGGTGTTAATACTGGTGACTGTCTATTATTATATGAGCATGGAATACCATTGTGTTTATTTGAGTAGCATGATGTTAAGATACCATGAAGGAGGTCCCAGATTTTTTTTTATAATTTTTAAATAGTTTTTTCTTTAACATTATATATGTTTGGTGAACAGTGCATTGTCTAGGTCTAAGTATTTTATACACAATACTAATAACAATAGCTGATGGTAAAAAAAAAGAAAATTTAAAAAATAAAATGCAATTTCTTCCAGCAATCCAACAATATATCCACAAATTAAATCACTTTTCTCAGTGATTTAATCCCAGTTCCATTATGGTCTTTCTATATTTTAAAATCTCATATTCTTCTATTAAAATTTGTTTGGTCTGTGTCCGTATATTAACTCGTCGCTTCCTCAGTATTTGGGATATTTTTTTAAAAAAAGTTCTTTTATTTGGGTATCAGTCTCTAATATAGAAGTTGAAGATCATCTCATCCAGTTCCAATCTTCTGTTCACACACTGCTCCAGCTCATTTCTTTCTTCAGTTGCCCCAGCTTCAGTTCAGCTCTTCTTCGTTGGTCAGGAGAGTGCCATGGATTGAATGGAAGAGCCACTGCTCTTCTGTGATCAGCAAGGGATCCCTCCTTTCTCTGTCACCCCTCCAGGGTGACTTTAGCCCCTTAGGATCCCCAATGAGGAAGAATTGACCGGGAATTCGCAGCGCCCCATTGTCCCGATCATTTCGCCGTGACAACAAACCGGAAGTCGATCGAGGTCCCAGATTTTTATATTTTACAAATACACTTAAATCTGGTGTAGAGACTCCCTCTCCCTAATTATTTAAACAAGCAGGCTATGAAAGAGATAATGTACACTAGCCATTAATGGACATGACCATGGTGAGATTATATCAAATTTCATTAGTAGGAGACTCTTGCTACTATAAGGATTTTGAGCATTCTGAAATGAGGTTTCATATCCTAATCATGGGAAATCATTATTCCCACTAGAAACCATTCTCTGCTTGCCTCAGTGGTTGGAGCCACTGGGTCTATAGTCAGTGTACCTATGTACCTATGTACTGACACATAATATTTAAATTGTTTTAAATTGTTTTAGATTAGTTTTTAACTTTAAATTTTAATTGTTTAACATTTTTAACTGTTTTTATTTGAATTGGTTTTAATTCGATTGATCAGCCACTGTACTTATTTTAATTTTGTTTTAAATTGTTACATATCTGTGTTTTAATAGGCTGTACACTGCCTCGAGTCCTTCGGGAGGGAGGCGGTATAGAAATCAAATAAACATAAACAAACATAAACATAAACATATGTAACTATGTTGCTGAAATGCAGTAGATTGAATGTTTGGACTCAATAAATCTTCATGCCAGAAACAATAGCAGTTTTGATTAAACTCTTATATTTTTAATGCATATTTATTCTTTTTTAAAAGAAGAAACCCTCAGTGCAGAGTTCCAGCATATATGAACTATATAGATGCAGCATAAAGCAGTTGTAAATCTCAGAGGCTAAGGTATTCATGGATGAACATCCATGCGATGACCCATATTCTATTTAACAGATCAATGTGGGCTCCTCTTTAGAAGAGACAGTGTCATATTGAAATAGACTTTAGCACCTGCTAAAAAGTTGTTGTTATTTTCCAGCACTTTGGACACACTATGAAAATATTTGACTCTCTTGAGAACTCTGTAATTCTTGGAAGAAAAGAGAAGTGACAACCACCAGTAAGGTGGATGGCCTCAACTACAGCAGTGATGGGTGCACCATTGGAAGGACAGGCTGAAGGCTAAGGGCAGATGCTAACAATCATTTTCCCCTCAATCATTCGATCATTTTTCCCCTCAAAGTTTAAATCTCTTCATGCCCTTGCTCAACATTATTACATGGTCACAAATACATTCATAGTTGTAATCCACATTGTAGTTGGACGATTTGAAGATGGCTTGCAGTAAACTGAAAGGATATCATACAAAACAATGAACAATAAAAATATCAATCCATAGTGCAACACGTAGTAAGGTTAAAACATCACTGCATATATGCCCAGATCTCTCTGTTCCCATAGCCCTCTCATAATAGATTTTCACCTGCTTTAAAGAAGCTGGATCTCTTCTTGAGCAACAGTATATATTTAGACAGTCACTGTGGCTTAAATGCCAGTGATAGGGAATGTGCTATCTTTATGAATAGCTTGCTCCACTAATTCATTAAATATGTAAGTATGCTTGTTTCCCCCCATCCACCCCACTTAGGCTCTTTTGGCTTAAGTCTGGATCCTAATTTTGCCTTTGTGTACTTGGTTAAAAAGCTGCTGAACATGACAAATTATTTTCCATTTGCTTTGTTACCAGGAATATCACACACACAGCATATGTTCTCATAATTGTTTTTGTCCACTTTAAAAAAACCTGATGTACTCTGTTTCCACTAATTTCTTGCTTATATCAAGAAGGAAGGTTGATCAGGGAATCCATATCAATTTATGTATATTGAATCTTGGCTGTTTATTCTAGGCCTGAAATACACAGATCATCAGAACAATTATGATTCTCCACACCAATTTTGGTAGAGGGGAGCAAAACTAATTTACAAAACTAGTAAAACTGATGGGGTGAACTATCTCTCAGCCTAAGCGGCCTTACAAAATTTTTGTGTGTGGAATCCATCTGCATTGCTCTGAGTTCTATGGTGCATCTGGTGTGTAAATGTTATAAGTAAGTAATGCTATTTTATTGTAAGCAAAATTGTTCTGTAACTCTCCTTCATTTAATAATAAGGTTATATATCCAGAAGCTTAAGACATTCTGGACATGCTCTGTTGCTCACACTTAAACTTTCCATGTGAGAGAATGAATAGGTAGGCAAAATAGCTGAAATGCTAAATAAATAAGCCAAATAATGTCATGCTGAAATTTATCCCCCAATTTCCAAACTTTGCCCCTCAAGTATTTTTGAACTTATATCCTTCTCTGTAACCTTTCATGGCCTGCCTTGTTGCTCCTGTTTCCAGATCTGTAAAAGCTCAGAGGCAGGCATAGCCTCATGGTTGAATTTAATTTGGGCATGGAAAGGTAGAAGGGCTACAGACTTCCCCAGACAAGAGTGTCTAACAAGAGACAGCACACATGCAATCCTTATAGCTAAAATATGTGGTCTTCTACACCTTTTAATATGTAGCCTTCCTGCACCTCAGCATGAGAACATAGCTACCTTTTTCTTTTTTTCAAGAAAAAAAAGTAGGAAAGGAGATTTTGTTCCTGGCAGACTCAAAATAATACATATGAATATTTGGGGCCTGGTGTTAGCCTAGTAGAATATTCATTGAAAGGATGTTTTTACTATTGTCACTCCCTCTTGTGAGGAAAAAAGAGACCCTGCAGTTGAGTGGCTTGTATGTCTTCTGGGATGTCAGACCTTATGACTGATATTTGACAAAGATGGATTCACAGTTTATGCAAATCTATGGGCAATTTGCTAAACAAGCTATAGCAGCCATTTTCACCCATTGTACTACATCCTAAACTAGCTTTATAAGTCATAATGGTTGGATTCCAATATTATGCTGAGCTAAAATAAAAAAACAACGTTGTATAGTTGAGTGTGATCTCTTTTAACACAAGCTTCATTTGTTAGACGCCAGAAGGCCTACTTCACAATTACCATTATTGGAAGCTATGGCACTAATTCATGTAACTGAATCCATGTTCCTCTCTC
This sequence comes from Cerberus rynchops, assembly GCA_032468195.1. Taxonomy (NCBI): domain Eukaryota; kingdom Metazoa; phylum Chordata; class Lepidosauria; order Squamata; family Homalopsidae; genus Cerberus; species Cerberus rynchops. The sequence continues at coordinate 76,869 of JANHFJ010003694.1, forward strand.
CTTTAGTGCAGCTGTGAGGAAATTGCAGGCTTTCATTTTCTTACTAAATTATCAATAGCTTGTAATGTCATTTAGAGCCATCCAGTTCAGAATGGTTTGTCCAAATAAATCAACTTTAGATGGGATTAATTTAGAAAGTAAAATGGTACTAGTCTCCTTGTGGCTGTATCAGACAACAGGAAGTAGGTGCAAACAGTCATTTCTTATTATTATGAGTTCTGAACTGACACAGAATAATTCAGCAATAGATCTCTGTCACCAACTCTCAGACTATAATTGCTAGACAATGTGTCACACTAACGCTTATTCCATTTGAAGAAATAACAAAAAAAAAGGATATTGCACTCATAAAGACAGAAAAGGCAAACTCTTACTCTCCATTAGTGGCCTTCTGGTGTTGATATTTCCAATTCCATTTGTCTTCACATTTTCTTAATTGAATATTTTAGAAGAACAAAAGTTCCCTTCCACATTTGTTTGTGGAGAGGATAGTACAAATTCTTTTTTCTTAGAGGTAGAAAGATAAGATTTAGAATTCTCTCTGAATTATTCATTTGGGAACTGTAACTTTAGAAGCTTCCTTTAATTTTTCCCAAGGAGTCCAAACTGAAATACCTCATTTTATTCCCTAGAAGGAATTATCCTTAACTGATGATTTTGATAGTGGTGATAATGCCATAACCCATTAACTGTCCTATGTATGTAAGGCTTAAGCATGGGAAAATCTATTGACATATCTGAGAGCAGTTAAAGTTTGTGATGATGCCAAATTTCTCTGCTCTTTAAATAAATTTGCTAGCACATAATCATGGCTATATTATAAATAGCCATTCTTTTCTTTTGCAAGAGTGTTAAATGAGATTCTGTACATGTAATTATAGCATTCAGCAAATCACAAACCCCAAGGAAACTTCTTGAATATTAAAACTCTGTTCTCCATGAAAAACTTGTTCAATGTGGTAACATGATGTGACTTGTAAGTGGGCATATCATTGATACTAAATAACAGTAAATTGCAATTTTAACTTACTTAAATTTGCAGGCCAGGGTAGTATGATATCTGTATTGTCTCCTGGCCAATAAATGTATATTATGGCAACCAAGCTACAATTCTTAATGAAAATTTCAGATTTGTCAGATAGGAAATGAATATTTTTGAAGCATTTGTCTTTATGTTGGTTCTAAAACTTTGGTGAATATCTGACAACAGTTGTAATTTCAACTGGTCAATGATTATTACCTATAATTTAAACAAAAATATCATACAGGTAATAGTCTTTTGCAAATTATAATGTCAATTGACTCAAATAAGTAAAGTATATTGGCCACTGTTTTCTGCAGAATTTGATATTAACAAGTGTATTATCTATAGATTTTCCTCTAAAAATTAAAAACTTATTATAGAACTATAAGAACTAATAATCTATTGATGTTGAAAACAACAATACTTGTAACTGGTTAAGTGCTTTATGAACTATCTTAGCCCGAGTTAGTGTGTCTACTTCACTGTTGCCGTTGGTTTCCCAAGGGTTTCAGAGGTAGGATTTTCTCAGTTCTATCTGGACAAAATCTTATTTGGGATGAGATAAATTCATGGTGACTTCAGGGATAAGTCCATTTGATTTTCATGCTGCAAGCATGGCTGTGATTTGCCATTACCTTCTTCCAAGCTTCTTCTTCAATATCCCAATCTAATCTACAGGTACCAGGTCTCAGTCTGAGACCTGCATCCAAGGCAGAAGCTCCATCACAAAGCATCAAAGGGTCTTCAAAACTTACAAATTATTGTGGCAGATTGCCAAATTCTGACCACTAGATTACACTCCTCAAAGAGTTGGAAATAGGGTATTTGCAACTAAGAATTTTATTGCATCTCATAAGCTTCTTTAAAATGCTTTAAAAACAAGGCAATCAACAAAATATGTTAAGACAGATTGTATTTAAATGGCCACTAATGGAAACAGCTTTTACATTATGCATATGTATGCACACTCAAGATGAAGATGCATTAGTGTTCCTTCTGCCCACTTGTTTTTTCACACCCTGTTGAGTTACTTTTCATATTCATAGTGTGGATGCCTGTGGAGATGTCTAGGTGATGGATTTATTGCGTGTTACTTCCTGCTTTGTTTGTCACATACCTCCCACTCAATCTGTTTTTCTCAACAGGTGTGCCAGAAGAAGTTTGTGTAGGGATACTATATTTATTGTTCATGTCCAATACTGACACATCATCTTCCATTTTAATATTAAAGATGAAGTGTCAGATTGAAGAGGTTAGAACGTGTTACGTTCTTTTTGGTGCGAAGAGGTTGTAAGCAGGGGCCCACTGATTTAACCTATTTTTTAATCAGAATAACAGTTTTGAAGATCAAAGGATCTTCAAAGGATTTTGGGAGGACCTTAGTGGTCTTCTAATCCAACCACCTGCTCAAGCAAGAGACCCTGTACCATCTCAGACAAATGGCTATCCAATCTTTTCTTAAAAACCTCCAGTGTTGGAGCATCCACAACTTCTGGAGGCAAGTCATTCCACTTGCTAATTGTTCGAACTGTCAGGAAATTTCCTCTTAGTTCTTGGGTGCTTTTGTCCTTGAATAGTTTCCATCCATTGCTTCTTCTCTTGCCTTTTGGTGTTTTGGAGAATAGGTTGACCCCCTCTTCTTTGTGGCAGACTCTCAAATATTGCAACACTGCTATCATGTCCCTCCAGTTCTTCTTTTCATTAAACTAGATATACCCAATTCCTACATATATTCTTTATATGTTTTACCATTAACCTTAATCTATTCATATTGCTTATCTATACAATAGGTGGTTGTCTGAATATTATCAGGATAGTAAGAAGAAGCATTTGAATATTTCATTCTGTTCTCTATGTGTCCAATAACATAAGAGGGACCCTCTGTGACTGTCATGATATGCAATATGCAAACCCTCTTCTAATTGACCCCACGTCACTTCTATGGAAATTTTAAATACCACTTGACCTGCCATGGGGCTGCAAACTGATGTGGCCCACCAATCAACCAAGCACGGAAGAAGTCAATCCTTGTGAAGTATGAAAGAAAAACCATTTAGTCGTCAGCTTCCCACACTAAAGTATACACAGCCCAACTCACAAAGTTTGATTTAATCTAACCATCCAACCTATTGTCAAGTATTAGGAAATGAAGAGGAGGAAGTTTGCTTGCTTATGGGGAAACTGATGGAATAAATGCACACTGATTTCTCTCCCCCCCTCCCCATTCCCTAACTTGCAAAGTCCCAAATCATGGGAGGGGACCAATACTGAAAAGAAGGAGTCAGTGAGGAAGATGGAAGAACAAATATGGAGGGCAAGGATGACTATGCTCTTAGAGAAGGTAGCCACCTCAGGTAGGAGATGCTGGAAGACACTGGTAAGGTGTTAAGGAACAGATGGGAGTGGGAGGCACAATCCAACTCCCCCTACCTCCAATCGTCTTCTGTTTCTGGCTGTGGGAAGGCTTCTGTTCCACTGTCATCATTCCTCCAGGCAGTTTCTTTACTGGGAACAAGAGGGATGCTATCTTATTCTTGGCTTCAAGCAGCAAAATGTCTTGAACTAACAATAGATGGAAAACATATACAGTAGATTCATGCCTTGACACAATTACATCAAAATGGACCTTTCGCAGTGGTTGCCCAGTATCAGAGGCAAAAGAACCAAAAGCAGGGATGTGCTGTGTGCTTCATGGTCACAAAGCAGATCTGGCTCACCTTAGGAAACTGACACAACAGAGGAGCCTTCCTATTTTGATGTGGTGTTTTAATAAGGAGAGGGGAAAAAATGCAATTCCTTAAACAAGGTGCAAATGACAGGGAAATACTACCTAATAATGGAGAAGGAAATAAAAGGAATTATAAATCTTTATTTCTAACCACAAAGGCTAACCACAAAGGCGTTATTTGGAAGAAAACTAGGAAAAATTGAAAGATTTTGGAGCATTGATCAATAAAAACAACTACTGTACATTATCTAACTACAACAACAACAAAAGCTGATTGAAAATCTTGCTTTCTTCACACCTGTTGATGTTTCACTCTCTTCCCTCTTGTGATGTCATTGCTTTATTAGTAGAACAGTTACCATAGAATCCATCGGAGTGGGCAAATTTTGCAAAATGTTAAAACATTTTTAGCCCTTCTTTTTGCATCACTGAGACAATGGCACGTTAGCTGTATTCGATCTTAGTTTCCAATTCAGTTTTATTGAGAGAAAAAAAAGTTGGAGGAAATGGTAATTGTTCTAAATATATAGATCTCTTTCCCAGGTCAATGAGTGTCTGGACTTTTATGCTTGTAACCTCTGATGATTCAGCTTTGATGTTATAAACATGAAAACAAAGTTTGAAACATCTAAAATGCGAAGAGAATGACTGGAGGATACCTAAGCAGTGGAAACTAGAAATTAATATTTAATCATAAGTTTCTTTTTGTGACTTTAATTATTCACTTTCAGTGAATTTGATCTATGTTTCATTTAGCCTTTGAGACCTAATAAGCTTTCCTCTTTGCTGACAGAGCAAGCTCAGGCTAGTTATCTGAAAATCAACCTGGGCTTGTTCTGCTTCACTTCAGTATCTCCCACAGGACAACTGTTAGCATTTGAACTCATCTGGGTCTTTGAATACAAACACAGGTGCAACTGTCTCATAATGCTGACATAAAGGGAAAAACTTGATTAAGTAAAACTGAATCAAGAAAACATATGGAACAGATATGGGCAGGAACCTTTAAAAAACTTACATTAGAATTATAGAAAATACCAAATGGCTTGCTATATTTATTGATATCTTCACTAGATTGAGAATTCTGTACATCTGTGTGTTTTCCACTGTCAGATCTGGATATCAATTTCAACTTTTTCATTCAGAAAATCCTTTGTTGGTTTTTAAACTGCTTCAGCATTCTCCAGTTTTTATGCAAGAGACAAATGTTTCCTCATCTAGAATAGAATCTAGCATCCCAAAACTAGATCCCAAAACTAGATGAAAGTTAAATTTGGGGCACAGCATAAAGAGATTCCCCAGTAGCAAAAGGATCATCAATGTATGTGTAAAAGGCTTTTCCATATAGCAGTATTAAAGTTGATGACATGTCTGATATTCTCTGGTTTCAGGAGCTAAGCACAGTTGTTCCTAATTATCATTTGGGTGGGAGACCACTCAGGAGGTTGTGAGCTGCAAAAAAGATGGGAAAATAAAACTTTTTAAAAATCCCCAAAGAAGGGAATGACAAAGTACTACTGTTCTGTTGCCAAGGAGACTGTAAGGATGTGTCCATGAAGTTTTCAAGAGTCAGATTCAGTCTTGCTAAGAATCCTGAACAACAGCAATTTTATACCAGTGAGAATGTCCTAATATTGCCATTATCTTTCCTTTCTTGCCCACCAATTGCTGAAATATAAAATGTTTCCAATTATAATTGGAAACAAATATATAGTTTCCAGTAGTTTCCAGACTAATAGGCTATCTCTGGATTTTTTGGGGAACCCACAGTTGGCCTAAGTAATTCATGCCTAAGTAATATTCAAATTGGCTGCTACATTTTGACCAAAACACATTTTTGTTTCTGACACCATCTCAGATTTCTAGTTTCTCTTAAAGTCTTCTCTTAACTGATTTAGGACCAGTGTCAGCATGCTCACATTCAGAGAAGAGTAATAATAAACATCTTATTAACTTCTTGGTAACTTGCTGTTGCAGAGAATCTCTTCTATCTATTGAGGCTCTCCTTGTTGCAGAGGGTAGGGTAGATTCTTCTCAATAGTTTGAAGAGCCTCAACAGATAAAAGAAACTGCTAGACACAATTGTGTGCAGGGATGCTGAAGAGGACTGCATTTGCCCTTTTTTTTAATCTCGCAGCCGTAGCCATATGACTAAAAGCTGTCCTTACATATTATACAAACTTTTTAAGAGCATTTGTGTGGGAGACCACTCAGGAGGCTCAGAACTGTAAAAAACATAATAGATGCTTTAGAAGTATAAATAAACTAACCTTTAACATCTGTCTTACCATGTTTAAAGTACATCTTGTTCAGCTTTATTTTAAAAAGTTAAAAACAATTCTCATACAATATCTCTTTAAAATATCTGTTCGTCTCCCAAGGTTGTATTATTGTCCAGTTGTATTCTGCCTTTTATTCTTGTTCTTTTGTCAATAATCAAATAAAAATGAGAGATGTTGCCCTTAATTACACTTTAATAGATTTACAGTAATGGAGAAAAATGGAGAAAAGGGGAAAGAGAAGCAATATTTTTTCAAGATTAGAAAGAAACAAAAGATAAAGCTGATCATAAGCCCTTGGCAAGATTAATTTACAATATCATTCTTGTTAACTTAAAAGGTAAATCCTGTACAGTATTCAAAAGGTTTTTACACTATATATAGCATTTCACCACTTATTTTTCTTTAAGAGAAGTATCATTTTTCATCTTCTAGCTGTATGTAATAATGGTTCTTTCAAAAACTTGGTTTTAGCAGTAATCTTAAAAGCTTCTGTGTGTTTCTAGAATGCTTTGATACATTTGTAAAATGTAGGACATTATAGCAGGAAGAACTGGCCTTCTCTATTATAGCATCCAATATCCCTATTTTTTATGTTTCTTTGAACAATCCTGGGAAATAGGTCACTCTTAAAGCTGTAGACTGCCTAGATGAGAAAGTAGTGTGTATGGAACTAATGGCAAAGTTCATCACTCAGATTTCCCTGTGTAATATTTCTCCCTATGGAGCAAAATGATTTCCAGAATAGCTACAATTGATTCGGAGTCGTGAAAACAAAATAACTTTGAGTTGAATAAAAGCAATTAAACATTTCAGGGCAAGAATCACCCATAAAACTTTGCAAAGATGCTGTGTGAATTTTGCAACTTACTTTTTCGTATCTGAGGTGATACCATTCATAACATTACAGATAGCATCAGTCTTTGAAGAAATACTATTAAGTGCATACTTTAAAACCCCCCCCAAAAAAACCACCCCAAAGGCCCCCTTCTCTTTCCAATGGCATAAATAAGCACCACCAAGCTAGCTTTTAATCACACTCCTGCCCCTGCATTTTTCCAACCCAATTAGGCCATTACTAGAATTAAATGAGGCATAGAGCCTCCAAAAGTCACACTGTTGTCCCGGAGATGGAACGTGTACTGTGGTGGACTCAGCAGGGAGGTGAGCTGATTCTGCTCACTGGAGGGTGACTCCAGGTGTTTGTACATTCCAACCTGGGCAGAAAGATCACCTTCACAGAGATGTAACATAGTAGATGTTTCCCTTCCTTGCAAGCTTGCTTGATTTGTTTTTTTTTTTTTAAATACATACTTATCAAAAATCAGTCTTCAAATGATTCCTACAACATACCAAACTGGATCAGCAAGCTGTTGTGGGTGTACTAAAATAAAAGCAAAGGTCAGTTGATTCAGTCAACTAAGCCAGTGGATTAAATTTAACCCAAAAGTCATGCATGGGTGGAACTAATGCCATACAGTCAATTGTGTTGGAAGACCAGCTAAAACTTAGGCAGTTGACCTTTACATGAGCCTCCATGTAAAAGAACTGGAGGGGGGAAAGTGGCTGAAAAGCAGAGATCTCCATTTCTGAACTCAGTGCCAAGGCTTGAAAGCACAGAAACGAAATACAGACTTGGCACTATAGAGTAGCCATGCTTATTCTACCTATAATCTGGCCAATGGAGAAAGGTTTAATTTTAAAAAAAATCATCAATTTTTATCCAGCCTGGGTCTATGCACCATTTAAAGACAGTGAAGTAAATGCCAGTAATTTTTAAACTGCTGGTTTCTGACCCAGTTAGGATGATAGTGCGTTGCCAGAATATGAGGTAAAGGGATTTCACTGGGATAGTGGCTGACTAGGTTAAGTATGCCATGAGGAAATCAGAGTACTGGGTTAATAGGACTGAGATTATTATTATCCCTTACGGAGTATGCCAGCTAAAGTACATACTGTATTATTCTTCATCATAGCAACAACTTGTACAGATTACAATAAGAATTAGATTATTATAGCCTCATGCTGAAAGTTTTTATATTTAGGTAGAAGACTTTCTTCATAGACCTACCTTGGAGTGTTATGGGGGACATATTACTGGGTCTCTATGAGTCCCCCCCTCCACAAGCCCCCAGTACAAGCTCATTCCTAGTGTATGTTTAAAGTATAGTTTGGCATCTGAGATGCATTATTATTGAGTTTGGTCTTTCTGATTGAGTGAGTAATACAAAAAAACATTGGGGGCACATGCATTCCCTATTTCTGAACTTTGCCAAGGAACTATTTCAGGCTGTTAGCTGCCACTTAGTTACTTCTTGGTCTCCTCGTTTGTGCTGTCTTCTATAATTCATTATCTCTGGATTTTTTTCCTGAAGTTACAGAAAGAGTACAACCTTTGATGAGGCTTAAAGACAGCTATTTTGCTAAAAGCAGGAGATGCAGTCCTTTTATATGACTAATGTAGCTAATAAGTAATGCTTACAAATGAAGGAACCATTGGTACCCTCAGTTTTCTTCTTTCCCCCTTTATCTCAGCATTTTGAGACTGGTTAAGGGCATGGAGACAGTAGACTCTAGTTGATTTTAGCCTTATTCCTATTTTCTCCTTTTGTGTAATTGCCAGATTTGACAATGGGAGAATGAGGACAATTTGTCCTTCCGATCCAGGAAACCCAAGGAATCGATTTTCCTCCTTCGTTGTTTGAGCTATTTAAATATTCAGGAGTCTGTCTGAGTACGTTTCTACCATTTTTTTCCTGTACCACTTCATCCAAAATACAAGTATTTAAAGTGCTAACATGATGGTTTGTGTGAATTGTAGACAAAAGATAGGAGTAACATTTTAGAGTGGCTACGGTATGTGTTTTGCAATTATTTTTCTTTATTTAGTTTTGCATAATGTGAGGATGAAAAATAAGAGTGAAAAATATATTGGAATTGCAAATAATGGAAAGTTATACCCTTGGTTTTACAGTATATTGAGTAGAAACTTCCGCTGGGAACTTTCCTTTTCCTTTCCTTTCCTTTCCTTTCCTTTCCTTTCCTTTCCTTTCCTTTCCTTTCCTTTCCTTTCCTTTCC
>JANHFJ010003694.1:86078-96175 GCA_032468195.1 Cerberus rynchops
ATTTTTTTTTCTCATTTTGTCTCTCATAGTTGAGGTCTACCTATGATGCCAATTACAGGCCTCTCTCATCTTTTTAAATGGGAGAAATTGCACAATTGGTGGCTGACTAAATACTTTTTTTCCCCACTGTATGTAAAGCAAATGTGATGTTTGATGAAATAATTATAAGGAAAAAAACTTAAAACAGCTTTAGAACAAGGATGTGATTTGTAATGTCATGATCTGGAAGGCATCTTCGGATGTATTTCTGCATATATATGCCATAAACTTTATTACACTAATGTTGACATTTTACTAACAAGGCAAGAAAGAATACATCATGTACTGTAAATATTCAAGCTACATGTGCCTTTTGTATTCCTGGAGCAGCTGGTATTTGGGAGGGATTGATTCTGTGGACAGTTCTACACTCCTTTGTATACATTAATTTTTTACATTTCAATATTGTTTTAGGAAATCTTGAAGATGAATTCTACGTGATCTGTTAGTTACACTGAAGAAGCAAGGAATTGCTGGATCAGATAAATTGCAATGGAGAAATCCAATGAAGAGACATCAGAGCTATCATTATTGTCCAGTGGCTTATTGGAGTTCAAGCCTGCCCATCTCAGCCATAGTGTATGGTGTTTCAAACAGAAAAAATATGTCAAATTATATTAGGCTTATATTTCTTCTTATGTACCTGATTTGAAATTTGCAACATAATTCCTTTTGTATAAAGGAGGAACGATGACTTTTTATAGTTTCTGTTTGATCCTCTTTGCATTTACTTGGAGTAGCTCTGCCTATGGACCAAATCAAAGGGCGCAAAAGAAAGGAGACATTATTCTTGGAGGATTGTTTCCCATTCATTTTGGAGTGGCTGCTAAACATCAGGATCTGAGATCTAGGCCAGAATCAGTAGAATGCATAAGGTAAGTCCAGAAATCCCCCAAATTCACTCATCCCCCAGACTAACATGCCAGAGGCCTTGAAACGTTTGTGATTTCTGTTAGCTAATAGTTCTTTGGTTAAAAAAAAAGGCACTTCCAGGTTTGTAGGGAAGGAACTGAAGTCATTATGTCTCCCACACCTTGTATATGGGCTTTTCTGAAGTATTTGACTGTCACTGATCCCTTTTGAAGTAGCGTTTTTAGTCTGATCTGGCTTTTATTTACTGAATTTGACTATATATGCAGATTTTCAAAACATGTAACTTACATGATAAAATATAATTGCATTTAATATAAAATATTCAATTCAGCACAAAGAAATCTGTAATGGGGTTTAGTTATCCTTAGAAAGCAGCTAATACATGAAACCTCTCATTGGAGGGCATTCTATGTTATGGGGGTGACTGGTAGGAAGCATTCTTCATGTCTGATTTGAGCCTTGCATCTCTAACCATTGGAGCAAAGCTTAATAATGGTTTGTTATATTCTTCATCCTTAACCCAAAAGGCACTTCTATTGCTTTGATAGTAGACAGGAATATTTATGAAGTAGGTTGAAAAGAAGAGGCATCTGACCCCATGCACTTGTTTCTCTTTTGGTTCTTTTAAACTATTCCTAGCTGCTTTATAATTTTGCTTTAGGTTGGTGTTGAATATTAGACTGGCTCAGAACCAAGGCCCTCTCATTTATTTTTAACTATCCATTTTACACATAGTAAAACAGTGTAACCTCAGCATGGCTGGAGGAATAAATAGAACCGAATCTCTAGTTGGTGAGGAGAATGCTGCACTGCCCTTGGAGGATCAGGTGTACGATTTGGGATTACTTACAGATTCCTCGCCATCACTAGAAATGTTAATGATCTTCATGCCTGACAATCAGTTTTGGGGCTTGCAAATGAGGCAAGAGAGCCAATCAGAGAAGAAAGGATCTTCTCGTGAGTGGCATCCTGTTTGTGGAAAGTCTCTCCAGAGATGTTCACCTGACATTTTCATTATGGTCTTATAGGTGCTGTGCTCTTCATTTTCATAGACAAAAGAACTTGTGCTATTTTCTTAGCTTTTTAAAAAATGTTTTGTGTTTAGTTAATATGCTTTAATTTATATAATGTCTAGATACATTTAAGTATTGGAAAGCCTCCAAATATTATAGAAAAGAACACACTAAATTGTACAGTGATCTGTCCTGAAATCAAAGGTAATGATAATAAATTATTTAGGTTTATAAAAATAAAAAGGGACTGTTGGGATCTGACATATAATATAGAACAATCCTAACGCCATTTTCCGTATTTGCAGGTAAGTTGTCTGATAGAAACACTTAGAGACACTTACTGAAACAGTACAGGAATAGCAGGCCACTCCTTACATTCTTCAGCTATGAGATTCTCGGTACCAAGGTAAACCGAAGGATCCTCCTATCTGCTTTATCTCTCCCTGCCTCGTTATATGTAGAAAAATAATTAGCTATAGAGCTATGCCTTGCTTCACCGATGAGGTAAATATATTTCTTGCTACAAAAACAAAGAGTATTCATAAAAGTTATCTAAGTCTGGGCATATAGCCAAGCCCAAGAGTTAACGCTACTCCTGCAAACTTTTACACGTGCATATTTCTACTAAACCCAATAAAAGGCAGTTGCAGACTTCGGTCTGTGTACTTCCACCTTGATCAGATCTCACTTGAGTCCTTGCGTGATTTCTCCGCAACCATCCTTGGTGAAGTTCCCGCGTCGTGAGGGCTCGTAGGCGCCCCCCCCCTCAGTCCAGAAAGTGGACCCCCGATTCGGCAGCCTGCTGTGAGGCGACCACCGCCTCAAGGGACTGTAATGAGCACCTTAATGGCATTTCCAGACGAGGAATGAATTTTGTAACAGGGAATGCAGTTCAGTGTAAACAAATGCAAAGATGTGTAAATTGGATTAAAAACCTAATCTCTACATGTGGGCTAATGAAGTCCAACCTGCCAACAACTAAGATAATTTATGCATGAGCGATTTGCAACTTCTTATAGCATCCCTTAGCTGTGGTTGAAATGAAGTAGCCTGTTTGCTTAAGCTCTTAAATTTGGCATAGTAGTTAGGTGATTCTAGAATCTAGACGATGTTATAAATAGAAATCACCTAAAAGAGTTGTGGGTATTACAGTGTATCAATATGCTGATACAATAAAAATATCGACCCATCAATATGCTGATACAATAAAAATATCGACCCAATATGTTGCTTGTTTAAAATTATGAATTCCTTGTGAGGAATCATAAGGGTTGAAAATAAAACTACTAATATCGTAATCAAGTTTCTGCAGTGATTTTGCTTAAATTTTCCAATGTTTCATAGCAATCACACAGGAAAAGCTATAGGCAGTTACTATGTTCATGCTTCTATATACCAAAGCACCTTTTGAAGACTGAATCTGAAGGATTATTCAGCCCTAACTGTAATTCCTTAAAATAAATATATAGTAGAAGACAACATATATTTTTGTTCATTATGCCTGAATGGAGGGGTGGCATGGTGGCTCAATGGTTAAGACACTGGTGCTTGTTGGCTGGAAAGCCAGCAGCCTAGCTTCTGAACCTGAGCACCACGTGACATGATGAGTTCCCATCCTTGACCCAGTTCCTGCTAACCTAGCAGTTTGAAAGCATACAAATGTGAGTAAGATCAATAGGTACCACTTTGGTGGGAAGGTAACAGTGCTCCATGACTCCATGCTGGCCACATGACCGTGGAAATGTCTTTGGACAGTGCTGGTGCAAAGGCTTTGAAACGGAGATGAGCACTGGCCCCTATAGTCGGCAACAATTAGTGAAGTAAAATCAGCAGGGACTTCTTTGCCTCAAGGGAATACTTTAAAAAATCAAAAGTAAAAAAAATAGTTTTTTTAATTAGATAAATCTATGTTAAAGTTACTAATTTTGTTGGTCACATATTATCTCCTAAATTACAGGCAGGTTGCCATATAATGTCAACTCTGTGGGCGACCCTGATGAAATCCTGCTGTTATGTTTATGAGCTTCCTGCATCATTTGATTGGTCATTGGGTGACACAGAATTTTGGACAAAATGGCCCTTAATATTCTAATAATATCTCATGTAATACTTCATGGATTGCCCAGAAAGTGGGATATCATATAAACATTATACATATTTCTGAAAAATTTCACAATTCTGAATACGAATAAGAACAGTTTCTTGGCATAACATTCTAGACTATGTGTAATGCAATCATTCAAAACAAGACCTCTGTTTACCTTTTAATTAATAAGGATATGCTGTTAAATTGTGTTGGTTGCTGAGAACTCCAGGAAGAAGAGGTGGAAAAGAGAGAGAGAACATTTTCACTGTCCAAAATGCCCATTGTTTCTAATCCAATAGGGCTCTGTTTTGTATGTGGTACAGCTGCCATGGTTGTCCATGGGAGGATCAAAGGATCAAATTATGTTCTGTTCATTATTACCTCATTGCACATATGACTTGCACTCTGTAATTTATATCATTTGCTTGATAATGACATAATGCAACTGATGTAAATTGCATCCTTTGCACAATATAACAGTTGTTGTGATTTGTAATGGATGCCTATGTGAACTGGCTCTATTTTTTGTTAATTATTTTGAAATATGTAGTTGCATTTCTCTTTGGAGGAAAATGGACTTAGGAAGTGCTCTTCCATTCACTCAGAAACAATATATTTTCCTGTTTTTCTCCTCTACCTCGACACAAGACATTGTGCTTATTTTGATTTGTCTTTCTTTTTTTGTAGGTATAATTTCCGGGGTTTTCGCTGGTTACAGGCAATGATCTTTGCCATTGAAGAGATTAATAACAGCCCAACTCTTCTTCCCAATATGACTCTTGGATACAGCATTTTTGATACCTGCAACACAGTGTCTAAAGCTCTGGAAGCCACACTGAGTTTTGTAGCCCAAAACAAGATTGACTCTCTGAATCTGGATGAGTTTTGCAATTGCTCGGATCATATTCCTTCAACAATCGCAGTGGTGGGAGCAACAGGCTCTGGGATTTCTACTGCAGTTGCCAATCTTCTGGGTCTTTTTTATATACCTCAGGTGAGCATATGTTGTCCCTGTCCGTTGCTAGAAATAGGGTGGTCCTGGGTAGGTGAGCTCATTAATTACAAAATGTTTCTACTGTTGCTATGGCACATTTCATCATCTCTTCAGTCAAACTCACAATGCATTTAAAGTCTTAAAAAACTAGTGCAGGGGTGTCAAACTCAAGGGCCGGGGGGGGGGTTGATGTGGCCTGCAGGATGCTTAGATCTGGTCCATGGGACCAGTCTGGAAATAGCAAAGGACTGGCCTGTGGTGCACTGCTACCAAAAATGGGATGTAGGTGGAGTGCACCTCCCCCCCCCACCGCAACTGCTTTTGGCTTCCAAAATGCTCCAGGAGGCCTTCCAGGCCCAAAACAGGGCCTCCGGACTGGGCCAGGAGGCCGTCCTTGACTCACAAGGTTATAAAAAGGAGGAAAAGTGAAATATTTTACCTTTCAGGCTTGCAAGATTCTGCTACTATAAGCTATGTCAATAATTTATAGTTCTAGTCTTCCTATGGAGTCAGCTTCTTTCAAGTAGATCAAGTAAGTATTAAAAAAACAAAATCACAGAAATGTATGCCTCTCTATTTTTATACGTTTATAAAACCATATCTGCTGAGGTGTGGCCTGTGTCACGTCCACCATGGCCACACAGACACAGACACACACACACACACAGACACACACACACACACAGACAGACAGACATGGCCATCCAAGGTCAAACCCAATCCTGATGTGGCCCTCAGTGAAATTGAGTTTGACACCCCTAAGCAAGCGTAACATTTCCACATCTTCCCTTTTTTAAAAGAATAAATATCCCTTTTCCAATTTTGAACACCAACAATATTCAACAAGTCATTGTAGTAGTCTGTGCCTATATGTCTGAGTAACCACTAGATTCAAAAATGCAGGTCGACAACCCATTATAATCATAGGATAATTTCTCTATAACCTCTTTATTTTCTTATGTCCATATTAAATAGCATAATGCATATTATGTATTTACATCAGCCATATCAATTCATGTTGCAGCTTCCTGTTGAACTCTGTTTCAGCAAATAACAACCCATGATGAGATCTGATCCCATCTGGCCATTGATTTTCTTCAATATTTTTAAAAAATTTATTGTTGTGGCTGCTGTTTAGGCCTAATTTTTAACAAGCTAGTTTGATTGGGTATTGATTGGGAATTTGACTAGGAATTGGTTATGTCTAGTCTAGTGAAAAGAAGGTCACGATAGCAGTCTTCCAATATTTGAGGGCCTGCTACAAAGAAGAGTGGGTCAAGCTACTTTCCAAAGCACCTGAAGGCAGGACAAGAAGCAATGGATGGAAACCAATCAAGGAGAGACGCAACCTAGAATTAAGGAGAAATTTCCTAACTGTGAGAACAATTAACCAGTGGAACAGCTTGCCTTCAGAACTTGTGGATGCTTCATCACTGCAGCTTTTAAGAACAAATTGGGTAGACACTTGTCTGAAATGGTATAGGGCAGTGGTGGTGAACCTTTTACTTACCGAGAGCCAAAAAGTATATGCTTTGCCCATGCCATCCACACGTGTGCGGCGCCTCCACATTTGCTGCATGTGCAACCGCACCATCTGCGCATGCACTCACACATACATGAGCAATCGTGTGCATGCACAGGAGAGGTCTGAAGACTAGCTAGATTTCCTGCTGCAATCGCACACAAGCACAGCAGAGGCCCGAAGACCAGCTGGGTCTCTGCAATTGTGCATGCTTGTATGCTTGAGCAAGGGGTTAGACTAGAACAGGGATGGACAACTGTGGCCCTTCCACAACTTGTGGACTTCAATTCCCAGAATTCCTGAGCCAGCATAGATGGCTGAAGAATTCTGGGATTTGAAGTCCACAGCTCGCAAAGGGGCCATAGTTGCCCATCCCTGGACTAGAAGACTCTCAAGGTTCCTACCAATTCGGTTACTCTGTTAACTGTTAACTGATTGTGACTAAACTAATTTGAATGCAGCTCAGATTTTAAATGCATGGCCTGAAAATAAAAGACCATTATCTGATATAACTATGTGAAGTATCTCATTTCTGGAGGGAGAATGTCTGAACTCAAAAGAACAATCTATTGCAATAGTGATTGTCCCATCCAATAAATTCAAATAAATAATCTAGAATACTTTTTTCACATCTTTTAATTTTCTCCCCTGAGCAGGTGATTATTTAACTCTGAATTTCAGAAATTCAAATTCAACCTAATTTCTCTAGTTCTTTCAAAAGATTTTCCCTTCTCCTTCTACATCAGAGATGTCAAACTGGCGGCCTGTGGGCCAGATGCCTCAAGTGCAGGGCACACCCACCCTGGCTCTGCAAAGGCAAAAACATCGAAATACATCATGTGATATCATGTAACACGATTGAATTTTACACCCGTGCTCTACATATTTGCTCCATGTCAGTGATACCAATGAATCTGTCTATATCTTGATACTATCAAATCCCATCAAATATTTACTGTATAGTCCTATAAAGCACTTTGCAGAAGTGGGAAAAGCCATATCTCCTTGTCAGTCCAAAAAGGAAGACTACAGCAAAAGACCTAGTAAGAGTCAGGACTACTTTTATTGTAGAAGCTGTAGTAAATAAATCTTGCCGGTCTGAATATATTTTCACTCTCCCTCACTTGATCCCTGAGTGAACTAGGGAGGGGGTCTGTCCCAGACATTATTTCAAACTATTTTCTTGGCCCACATGGGAGTCCTCTTATTTGACCATTACCTTGGTAGCAGCTCTTCTTTATGTCTTCCAAGGCCATTCCTTAAGTCTTCTGCACTCCCCGGTAATATATCCATTTTTTATCTTGCTGAATCTGCCAGAATTCCTAAAATAAATACAGATTTGAAAACTCAGAATGGTTGCTTCAAAATGTGATTGGAAATTTTCTTATATATGGAGATATTCTCAAAGTTCTGGATGGGCTGAGAAATATAGAAATAATCTGGCCATTGTTTCTAAGTACTTCTTTCTCTTTCATTGATCCAAGCAAACACCCTGATATAATGGAGAGCTGAGGATGATGAAGTGGGATGGTGTAGCAATTTAATTTGTAAAAGAAAAATCCTGGGATAAATGAAACACAATAGGATTCGAACCCACTTGAAGGTCTGCTCTGAAATGAAAAATATCATATATTACCATAAATTATGTAATGCTTGAACAATGGGAGGAATATGTGGAAGAAAGGTTTAAATTTTACATTAAATTATAACTTAAAAGAAAACTTCTGTAAGTTGATGTATCATTGGTACTTAACTCCAGACAAGTTGTCAAGAATGTATAAAGGCATTTCAAATGAATGTTGAAAATATAAATGTAAAGAAAGGACTTTTTGTCATTTATGGTGGACGTATGATAAAGTGAAGAAATATTGGAGTAGGATTCATACCTTAATACATAAAATTCTTAAAATGAATATAAAAAGAAAACCAGAAAGTTTTCTTGTGGATTTAATGGAAAAGGATTTAGAAAAAAATTTGGAACTTTGATGTTATACATGTTGACGGTAGCAAGACTACTCTGGAAGGCTACCTTGATCCCCACAATGGACAAATGGCTGCAAAAACTGATGGGGTTAACAGAGATGGCTAAATTTACTGTTTGATCAAAGAAAAAAATACAAATACTTTTATTTCTACTTAGAAACTTCTAGACTTTGTGCTTGAGGTGGAAAAAAATGAAACTTGGATTTTTGGTTTTACCGATTAGATAGATTTGTTGTTACAAAAATGACTAGTTTAAACTATTATGCAAAAGTAAAAAGTTGAGGTTTTATGTTAATGTCTGATTCTACTGCACCGAAGGAAGCTGGAAGTCAATGCCTTTTCTTTCTTTCCCTCACTTTTCTCTTCCCTTCGTCCCTCCCTATCTTTCCTATTATTTACTTTTGTATTTTCTTTGTATGCTACATTATAAACTAATAAAAATTATTAAACATAAATAAATTATCATAAATTACTAATTTACCATTAAAAAATCCCATAAATGGTTTACCATCTGATTGAGGTTGATTCTGAGGGCCATTTTTCAGGGTAATAGGAGAAAACTTTTATCTTTTTCAAATTATGGAATTTGTTTCCTCAGGAATAATGTTTGGTTGTCATCAATCCAGTGAATGGATTAATAAAGACACATAATCTCAATCAGACTTTAATATTCCAATCGATATCTCTTTTTGGGTTGTTAGTTCACCACCTATTAAAGAGTCTTGAACTTTTTGTTTAAGGTGATCTTTCTAAGGCATAAATTTGGCAACATGCTTCCCATGTGTACTACTGCATCTGTAAATTTCTTATTTACTTGCAAACTGTCCTGCTGATACAACATTGTTCCTTCTTTAATTAAGGTTAAGGATATGTTCATGGGGTCACATCCTGAATGAAATGTTTTAGAATGGTTTTTACTTAAAAGTGTTGCATAAGAATGTATTCCCCTCTTTCCCTTTCCAGGTTAGCTATGCTTCATCCAGTCGACTCTTGAGCAACAGGAACGAGTACAAATCTTTCCTGCGCACTATACCTAATGATGAACACCAGGCCACTGCTATGGCTGACATTGTAGAGTACTTCCGCTGGAATTGGGTGGGTACCATTGCAGCAGATGACAATTATGGCCGGCCAGGTATTGAAAAGTTCAGAGAAGAAACAGAGGAGAGAAACATCTGCATTGACTTCAGTGAGCTCATTGCCCAGTACTTGCCTGAGGATCAGATCCAACAAGTAGTGAAAGTCATCCAGAATTCCACTGCCAAAGTGATTGTTGTGTTCTCCAGTGCACCTGACCTAGAACCATTGATCAAAGAGATTGTCACACGGAACATCACTGGCAGGATTTGGCTGGCAAGTGAAGCCTGGGCCAGCTCGTCATTGATAGCAATGCCACAATTCTTTCATGTCATGGGGGGCACCATTGGATTTGCTCTTAAGGCAGGACAGATCCCTGGCTTTTGTGACTTTCTGCAGAAGGTAAACCCTAAGAAGTCTGCTAATAATGGATTTATTAAAGAGTTTTGGGAGGAGACGTTTAATTGTTACTTACTAGAAGGAAACAAAAATTTCCCAGGTTTTTTCCAC